>JADRCD010188997.1:2648-33007 GCA_019843815.1 Montemys delectorum | reverse complement strand
CACACACACACACACACACACACACACAAACACAAACTAAAGAACTAAATTTTAAGAAAAGCAAAGTGTTTGTCTTTTCATGATCTCTCACATGTCATCTTCAGAAGGGTTCTGGAAGAAATCTCAAAGGAATTTCTTTGCTCAAGAACTTTGTAAAATCAAGATCAGAGCTGCTTCAGCAATGTCTGAGGAAATTCTTTGATTTGTTGTTGTTGTTGTTGTTGTTGTTGTTGTTGTCGTCATCGTCAAGGTTGACCAAGAAATACATTTATAACCTCCACAATTTAATCTGATACCCCCTTGGATCCATTTGGAATCATCTTCCAAAAGATTAGTTTGTAGGAAAATGACATTTTCTCTGGTGATAAAACATGGATGGGGAATTTTTCTTTTCATTAGGTTGATGTCTGAAGCGTCCTCGTGTTCTCCTTCTGTAGGACATAGTGGATGAGATGAGCCTGTGTCCTGCTTAAGACTGAGCACCTACAAAAGGAGTGACCTAGCGACCAGTCAGCGGCATAGTGCACTGAAATTCCACATCTTTTCACAGTTATATTTATTAGACTTTTTAATGCCCTAGCTCTTTGACATCAACCGCACTTTGAAAAATTAGGTTGCCATGGGTTACTAGCACATCATATATGTTTTCACTGGCAAAAGGTTTAGGTCCCGTATCCATTAAATATCCTCTGGCCAGCTCCCCGCTGCCTTGGAGGCTGGGTTTTCTCTGGATAGGTGCTTGTGAATGAGCGAGAGTATATGTGGGAGCCATGTTTCAGCCTTAGGAGAAATATCTAAAACGCAGTATTTTTATTCTCTTTTCAACAACATATTATAACAGCACTACACATGTGTAATGGATCTTGCTAAAAGAAAGCAAGCAGCCTGAGGCAAGCATGTAATGAACTGCTGACCAAAGCACAGGAGGAGGAAAGACTCCTTTGACCCAGAAAACTGAGGAGAATCCCTGGACGGCTGTAGCCAGCAAGCAGAGAGCTCAGGTTCTTTCTGCTCAGTTCTGAGGATGTTATATATAACCCAGTGGGTTCATTCTGATGCTTGACTTTTAGAGGCTCAGGATGTTCTTCCCCTGGTGAAACATGTAAGATATTCCCATTGAGGATGAGGGAGCCCAGTCTTAGTGTAAATCCTTTCTGTGACCTCTCTGAAAGCTACACAACCTTTTGGATTTCTCATTTAAGTTCCTGGTAACGCTGTGTCTTAATCAGCAGGAAGAGCACAGGGCCAGCTGTGAATAACCATCAGACAGTCTTCATAAAACTTAGAAGCATGTGAGATCTCCTATGCTTGACAGCTTATTTTAAAGTTATTTGCTAAGGATGCTTGAGTTGGGGGCCTCCAGCCCTGGCATCCACCCCTTTGTAACCAAGATCCCAGAGTTTCACCAAAGTTGTTTTATATTTCTGTAAAAAGATTCATGAGAATGTTGAAATGGCTTACAATTAATCTCCCACTTCCCCCCAGAGCTATATTCTATATTTAGTATAAGAGTAAGAATCATTAAGTTACGACTAAGTAGACCTAGGTAATTAAAACATTTTTTTTTTTTTTTTTTTTTGGAATACAATGTACAATTGCCTGCTAAGGACTTTTTCCTTTTAATTGGAACTTTTAAAAAATTGAAATAAGTCAGTATGTGTGGAACTTGATCATTCCCTACAGGCATGCAAGAGGAGTTATTTTAAGGGTCCATAAGTGCATTCTGGTTACACCAATTCAGACTCAGGCTGTCGGCTGTCTTGGCTATAGCTGCTGCATCAGACACTGCTCCCTAACAGGGAAGTGGAAATGATGTCTCTGGTGAGCATGTGTTTGCTGAACTTGCTCTTAGGATCGGAAACACGTAGAAGTGCATATGACTCTGCAATAGGGGCAGTTAGATTCCACATCAGGGGCTTTGGTGGGGATAACTAAGTTATGGTACAGGAAGCCAGGTGATTTGTTAAGTGTCAGATTCATTTAAGAGACAGAGGAGGCCAGACAAATTATGTAATTTATATTTAAAATATAAAAATGCCCAAAGAATGGTCATGGAGTCAAAAGAGGTGAGGATTTGATGCAGTAGTGAGTCTCAGCTGCTAGGTCTTGGCAAAGCATCCAAATGGGCAGAAAGAAAGGGAAAGAAAAGGGAGGTTGCTTAGATCAAACCTTGTTTCCTAGATGAAGATCTATGTCCCCTATTTATTTTCTAAATTAACATGATTTTTTATTTGTATATTTAAATAACTGCAAAGTACGTCATTGTGGTTAACAGTGACATTTAAAAATAGACATATCCACGAGTGGCAATTCATTGCACATTCATGAATTTTTAAAGAGGTTGTACAAATTGTCCCCTGGCCATCTCACTTCCACATCTTCATTTTCTTCCTGTTGTCATATTTGCGTTCTGTGTCCCCACCGGATATGCCCTAATACTGCATTTTTGTGTTCAAGAGCCTTGTTTGTTGGTCGCCTTTTTGTGACTTCTCTGAGACTGAAATCCTATCTGTTGAGCCTATCTGTGTGTACATATGTTTAAAATTTAAAAACCCATCCTATGGCTCTAAGTGTTAATGTCTTTCTGGATTGAGTTATTAAAACAATGTAAATAATACATTACTGTTTTGAGAATTTGTTTTAAAAACTTTAACGGAGTGTTTGTCTCAGTGAACAGTAACTTTTGGTTTTCATAAGTACCAAATGCAAAGGTACATTACTTATGTAGATTAGAAGCTGATAATGGAAAAAAGATTATAGGCCTATCATTTAATATAGAACTCCTTTTGAGTCAGGTACTGTATGTCACAAAATGACCATCAAACATTATTTTTTGGTTAATTATTTTAACGATCATATTGCTTGCCAACCTGATTGGGTATCCCTTCAATTTCGTTAAAGGCAAAGAGTTGAAAACTATGTTTGACAGAAGTATTTGATAGTTGTTTACAAATCTAATCAGACACTGATGCCTCAAATTATATTTGCTTAGCACCCATGTGAGTGGGAATGGGTGAGAAGAATGCTTCCATCCCACACTACCCTTTGCCTCTCCCCTCCTCCCTCCTCCCCCCTCCCTCCTCCCTCTCCTCTCCTCCCCACTCCTCCCTCCTTTGTGCCTCCTTCTAATTGTGTAAGTTGGGAGAAGTACTATACAGAGTGGTAGAAAAGGTTTACAGCCTTGTGGTTCCATGGCAAGATTGTTTTGGACAGATGAGCAGAGAGTGATTTGTGAGCTCCCTGCTTCCTTGAAGGGTACCTGGGACAGGAGCACGGCTGAGAGCTGAACAGAAGTGAGTGCTCCTCAGTCTCCAGTGGGAGTTCTCTGCTCTTGTGTCTTGGGCATGGAGGACTTGCCAAGGAACCTGGGAGATGAGCTCCTGCACCCGCTGTCTTCCCAGGCAGTGCTCTGTCTCTTGACTGTCCTGTGTGGATGATGGTTTGAGGACTGGTACTGTTTCTTTCCTTTCCAAGCCTTTTGATTCAGGAAATCACTGTTTTCTTTTGAAAAGCAGCTTTTGGGGTGAGGGGATGGGGTGGTACTCTTTTAAACCTTCTTCAAAGTAACCATTCTTTATTGATCCCATCTTAACCAATACTTGCACTTTACCCCCTTACTAAGTACTTGCTTCTACATGTCCATTGCCCTGGTGGCCTGGTTTTTCCCTGGGCCATTTCTCCGAGGCTCTCAGGCCTGCAGTTACTGGGATGCATCTGTGTCAGGGTTTGTGCCTGGGGAAGAACTGCAGACCATCTGGACCCACATCTTGTCTTCTTCTCCCGTCCCGCCTGCTGGTCCTTCCCTCTTTTCTGATAGCCACCTCCTGCTCCCCATTAACATGTGCTCTGGGTCCTTCTCTTTCTGTGTTCTGCTCCCCATAAAGTCTTTTCTTCTTCATTTCATGATCAGTCAGTACTTAGAAATTGAACGGTTATACGTCTCTGCATTGACAGTGACCCACTGCAATAAAAGGCTTCTCTGATCAAGGCTGAGAGCAGCACAGATCTATGAGCATTAACAGAAATATCTAGAAATCAGTTTAACATGACAATATAGTAAAGCAACAGCCCAGACCTAGGGTCCATGGCCTCCCTTACTATGATCTCTGACTATGTATATAGCATCAGGTATGCATATCTAATCAAAAGAGGGATTAGTGGTCTAGTTACCCATAAGTGTCAACATACACAGCTAGGTCATTTGAGAGGAAAAGTCTCAATTGAAGAATTACCTATGTAAGATTGGTATGTGAACATGTCTGAATTAGTGACATAGAAGCCCACTGTGGGTGGCACCATTCCTCGGGGAGGTGGTCCTTGTGTGGGGGTATGTGCATGCATGTGTGCATGTCCCTTAGTGGTGGGTTGTACCTGCAAGTATAATATAAAATAAACTCTTTGCTGGAAGTCGCTTTTGGTCAGAGTATTTTATCACAGCAACAGGACACCACCATGAATACTCTTGCCACTAACGTAGCAGGGGGCATGGCTTGCCTTCTGGTCAGTATTAGCATGTGGGGTCACCACTGGCTAAGATGATTGATGTCTGTTCTCCTCCAGACACCTGCATAGCCCCTTCCGCTGCTGTGAAAGTGAGGCAGCAGGGGGAGTTTCCTGGTCAGTTCAAGGTCGATTTCTCTGTATCCTGCAATGAAAGTCTGTAGTGTCTTCAGTAATCTATGATGGGCAACCAAGAGCAATGGCAACATCTCCCTTACTAAACTATCCCTCAGTGCCCCAATGCTGGTTTTCTGGTTTCCACAGGTACATCAGGTTAAATTCACAGATGTGCACCTAAACAAACAAACAATAGACTTGAAGGACATAGGAAAGGACATGTGACTACTTTTCTAGTCGGGCACAGGTCACATGCCCTCGTCCTTTCTTGACCTAATCACAGGATGAGGGCCACTTAGAGGATACTAGATTCTTGCTGAGCAGTGTTCAGGGCTCTTTTGCTTTTGATGCTAAGCCCTTTCCTCTCATTAGATTTCCTCTGATTGGATGTGGCAAAATGCTATCTGATTCAGCAGAGTCTATTCCTTGGGAAAAAATATGCTGTGTATTTCAGAACTGTTGGAATGAGATGCCGTGGAGAGGCCAACGCCAATCTGCTGAGCACCAAGTTAGGCTGCTGCAAGTAGGTTTGGCAAAGATAAGACAAGGACCGTCGAGAGTGGGCAGGAGGTAATGAAAGCAAGTGAAGCCGGGCGGTGGTGGCGCACACCTTTAATCCTGGCACTTGGGAGGCAGAGGCAGGCGGATTTCTGAGTTTGAGGCCAGCCTGGTCTACAGAGTGAGTTCCCAGACAGCCAGGGCTACACAGAGAAACCCTGTCTCAAAAAAAAAGAAAAGAAAAGAAAAAAACAAGCAAGCAAGCAAGTGGAAGCAGTAGGTAGAAACATCATTTTTGCTGATCAGAACTACCCCCCCAACACACTGTCATTCCTAGAGTCCTACTTACACCTCTGTCTACTCCCCGTGCTTTACCTTCCGCGCCCGGGGCATAATAAGAATGGCCTCCAGCTTTGCTCTCGGAAGGAATATGTATGTATCTTAGGTCACTAAGCTAATTCTAAGCAAACATTAAACAGCTGAGGCTTCCTCCATCTTGTCCCCACTCTCCTGACCTGTTCTGCGGGGGAAGGCCGTGCGGATAGCCGTACTGTTTGTCTATACCTCTGAAGCTGCTGTTCCAAAATTAAAATGTGGCCAGTGCTCCTGCTGGTGACCTATTGTTTCCCTGACGTGTAGGAAAATAGTCTTTCTTTCCAAGTGCTTTAAAGTATTTTTATAAACACAAATAATGCATACATGCTCCTTTGTCACAGTTTTAATACATTATACATGTAATGTTCAGCTCTTTGGAATCTCTCTGCCTCACACATTCTTCAGGAGAAGAAATGCAGGTGTGTTCTCATATGCACTTAGGCAGCCCCATGCCTCTGGAAAACTGTAACATGAGGTCTGTGTCTATTTTCAGCCTTAGGTTTGTAGCACTATACAAGAGTGTGCTTTCTGCAGCAGCTTTGCCTGCCTGCCTGGTTAGATACCCTCCCCATGCTTGTCCTTTGGAGCACTGTTCCCCATAGCACGTGGCTTTCTAGCCATCTCCCTTCTGATGGACATCTGGCATGTTCTCCCGCAGTTTACTCTTAGAAGCAACAGTCAGAGGTCATGCAGGTGTGTGCAAGGCTCACTTCTGGGCTTTTTGGCTAAGGTGGCATGCCGTACAGTAAAGAGGAACTGCTATGGAGCAGGGCCTGTGTGTGACGTCATTTAAAAATAACCCTCACCATGAAAAGCTTGCAAATGAAAACACTGGAGTTAACCAGATCCGAAACTGTGCACCTCACTGGACCTGTACGGTTACAATAGCCAGGTTTTTAAACACATATTATTTTCTTGACTTCTAGAGAAAATGGCCTTTTAAAAATAGGGCTTGGGGTTGTTTTGTAAAGAGGTTTGGGTGCTGGCAAGCTTTATCCCTTAACTAGATTTCAGGAGGTTGCTCTCCTGTATTGGATCAGCTCAGCATCTCCCTCCTTTCCCCTCCCACTTCCTCCTTCCCCTGTCTCTCCTCCTTTCCTCTCCTTTGTTTACTCCTCACCTGCTGTCCTTATCCTGCATCTAAAACCTTCTTTCTCCTAGTGACTGCAAGCATGGTTTCTCCTCTCCCAGACCTCTCTTGTAATGCAGCTTCAACTCCCCAGTGAGCGGTGTGCTGGAAACATGACAACTGAGAGGGTTAGCTGTGATGCCACCAGCCTCGGTACAGTACTGTCAGCAAGCGACATCCTCCAGGCTTAGGGGCAGGGTTACATAAGTGATCTAGGAAGAACAGGGTCTTGGAGCGTCAGTGCCAGCTGGTTCCCCCACTCCTTCATCGCTCGTGCTCATCAGTTAGCAGACGTTCTGCCTGTATACTGCAAGGAGCCCACGTTCTCGTGTGTGTGCTTGCCCCCATGCCAGATTATTTCTGTTTGGTGAGGGATGTGTTTTTCTTTCTTAGTTATTTCTGTTGAGCGGCGAGTCAGCCCTTACTGTGCTCAGAGATTAGAAGGGGAATGTAAGGGTGGTGTGTAAGATAGCTTGTCTGTGAGAAGCCAGGAAACTCTGAGAGGACACACTGCCTCTCTTCAGTGCTAAGGCTCAAGTCTACCTTATACCTGGACAGCAGCTCAGGAGAGACTTGCTGGCCCCTCACTTGCTTTGTGCACTACTTCCTACCCGCCGCTGGTCTTGCATTGTGTTGATAAGGACAAGGATCCTCCACTCTCTGCAGCCAAAGGGCAGGTCTTAGCACTGACTCCTCATGGCTGCCTCCCAGTCGTGCCTTTGCTCCTTCCTCCCTCTTTAAAGGACTAACCTTGTACAACCGAAACCGTTTTTCTTTCTCAAGATTACAGAAAACCCACAAGAACCTAGAAAGCCCTGGTTGTGCAAGCCGGAGAGACCCACTTTGGTAAATTAACTAGCTTTCTGTCACTTACTATAGAGAGCACAGAGCAGTGGTCCTAAGAGGCCTCTAGGGCACTCTTCACTCACCCCTCAGGCCTCCCTGGAGGAGCTCAGGGAACTCTTGATACAGCAGACAAGGTTGGCAGCCTCCCACCCTAGCCACACGTACCGTTTACCTACTCTCTTGGAGGACGCATGCCAGCGTATTGACTTGCTTTTATTGCAGGCACAGGTTTTTATTTGTTTGTTTGTTTGTTTGTTTGTTTTTAATAATAGGCATTTTAAGTTTGAACTTAGCTTAGGAGCCTATCCTGGTCCCGAATTTAAATTAATGCCTTGCAGATTTGTGAATGAATGTAAGACTCCTTTTTAAGGGGCTTGAAGTATTTGTTGCCACAACAGGATCTGAGCACATTGAGAAAGATGACTTTCTCAGTGGAATAATTTATCATTGCCAGAGGTAGCATGAAATTATTAATTTTTTTCCTTGAAGCATGTTCTTTGTAAATGTTTTCTAGAGAGACATGAATTGAACTTAATGATATTCTCTCTTGTTAAGACTTCATTTTATTTCATGTATTCTTTTGACCCCTGAGAGACTATCTAATCTAGAGAGAAAAAGAGATAAAACACCACCAGAAATCCTGCAGGCCCTGCCAGGGAACTGGAGTCGGCTTCCGGTCAGGTCACCATGTGTGTTCCTTCGAGCTACATGAGCACTTTCATGTTTGTTGGGGATCTGATTTTGAGGGTTGCCATGCTGGGGTTGAACTTGGAGCCACACTTATGCTAAGTCCATGCTACACCGAAAGCCTTGTGTTGTATATCTGTGTATCTTAGGTTCATTAAATTTCCACATGCATTTCATTTTAGGTTAAAAACATTCCAGTTTCTGTAAACTTAATAAAAGTAGTGTTTGCATCTAGAGTAGTGTATACCGTAGCTCAAAGAAGGCTGTGCTGTACTAGGTAACACACACACACACTCACACACACACACACACACACACACACTCGTTTAATTTGTCAATAGTAGTGGAGGCATTCTTTCTTTTACACTAACTAGTTGATAGTTCTGATTTATGGCTATTAAAAAAGTACCCCCCACTTCCTCCCCATTCCTGACAGTTTTACCCCATGAGTTGAAAACATGAGAGACTGAGGCTGGCACCCAGTGAGGGACTTGAATTGATGAGCCATGCACCAGAGCAGAGTTGTGTGCATTTCTACAGACTGTTGGTAGAGGCTTCAGCCCATTTCCTATCTACAGCACCATATTATTTATTCTCTGTGTTGCCTATTTTCACGTCAACTCCACACAAGCTAGAGTCACTTGGGAAGAGGGAACCTCAGATGAGAAAATGCTTGTACCAGATTGGCCTGTGGGTAAGCCTCTGGTGTGTTTCTTGATTGAGAAAAGAGAGAGAGAGAGGCAGGGAGAGAACCCAGATCCCTGTGAGGAGTGCTGCCCCTGGGCTGTTGTCCTGGAGGCTATAAGAAAGCAAGCAGAGCAGGCTGTGCTGTGCGCAGCAGGCCAGGAAGCAGCCCTCCTGCAGGGCTCCTGGATCGCTCTTCCCTTCAGGTTTTGCTTTAAATTCTTGCCCGACTTCCCTTCCTGGTGACCTGTATAGGGACATAAGCTGACAGAACCCTTTCTTCCTCCGGTAACTTTGGTCACAGTATACCTCTAGTGGCTGAACTAGCAGTATGTGCATCCTTTTCCAAAAACCCCAAGACTCCTTCTGCCACTCTCTAGGAGTAAATGAGTTCCTTTTGGCTCCTATGGAAAAGAAGCTTTCTTTCTCTGGTCTTCCTCCTCCTTTTCTTAATGCATTTTATCTTGTTGAAGAGTCTGCTATCTGTCAGTATGGTGGGAGTCAGTATACACATACATGCATATACACACATACATATGTACACATACGCACACACACACACACACACACACACACACACACACACACACACACACACACACACGTCTCTGGGGTAATTGGAACATCAGAGGATCAGCTTTGGCAAAGGACCAGGACTGGATCTCGTCTTCTGTCTCTTTCCCTGCGTCTATGGAGAAGGTGCTGTAATGGCTGCCCCTCCACACACTCCATCTCCACTCAATGTGTTCAATTTCTGCACAACACCTCTCTTCATCTCTGAAATTGACCCAAGGCTTCCCTGAGGACCCAACAGTGCAGTTAAGGTAGAGTTCAAGTAGATACTAATAAATCACTTTAGTTTTTTGCAAAAGAATTATAAAAATCTGAGTTTGACACATCTTCCCTCTTCCCTCTATGTTGTAAAAGGCAGAATGGATCATATCGTAACAGGAGACCCAAGGAGACAAGGAAACACAAGTAAAATTGACTTAATTTCTAAGGCTCCCTTCAAATTTCAATCCATAAATACCAATAAATTAGTAAAGCCCCTAGCTATAAATTATCTCATGGGATCCTGTCTCCGTATGAAACATTGAAAGTGTGGTAACACTCCATGTTGAGTAAGCAGAGTGTAAATGCAGTAGTTCCTGATTCTAGGGAATCAAAGAGGCAAAGTTAGGATATCTTTCCTGGGGGAATGGTTCAGGTGAGAGGCTGGCCCGCGGGGCCTGCTCTGTCCTCACTTCCTGTCTTCCTTCTCCTCAGAACCCATTGAGAACTGTGTGGCATGTTGTTCTCTTGCTTTCTCTCAGCCTTTTATTGAAATTCATATAGTCTTAAGTAAATACTGTCTCCAGTCTGAAAGCAAGAAGAAAATGCTAAATTGTTACATCATTTCATACATGAGAGATGGTTAAGAGTCGGAAAACAGGGAGATATATGGGAAGAGATTTTACAGTATAGTTAATAAATGTGGAGACAGTAATTGCTTTTGTTAATGTATGTTTTCTTTTAATTTAGGAATAGAAGGGCAGTCCATGGAAGTTTCTAATATTGTGGACATCAGGAATGTGCATAACCGTGAGATTGTAATGAGAATTTCATCTAAAATAAACAACCAAAATAGATATTATACTGACTTAAATGGATATCAGGTAATTTTCTCTAAAATCACTATGATGGGTGTATTTATATGCCAGTTTATATGCATATTTATGTGGTATTTGTGGCAGATATATATGTTCATGTATGGAGTGAGTAATTTTATGCAAGATAATTACCTAGTCAATTTTACGTCATTATAAAGTATTCCTAATGTTTTCAACTATTTCTAGAATTGAGACAGTTTTAACAGACAATTGTAGATTCTACTGTCAGACTTCCAAAGGTAGAAGAAATCATTAAGAGGGATCATGTTTTTAAGAGTATCTACTTATAAAATGTTTTTTTTTTTTTTAATTGAAAGCTAAGGGGCTGGAGAGACTGTCACCTGGAGAGGAGCTTGTTCAGTTCCTAACACCCATGTCAGCTAGCTCATAACCACTTGTAACTCCAGTCCCAGGGGAGTTGGCCTGTCTGGGCACCTGGATGCACAGGATAGACATAAGATCACTCTCAGTCTCTCTCTTTCTCTCTCTGTCACACACACACTTTTTAAAAAATAAATCTTTAAAAGTGAGAATTTGATGACCATCAATATATTAAACACTTTTCTAAAATTATACATAAAAGGAAACATAATTAGAGATTGGAAGATTATACATGTCATTGATTCCTCGTGATAGAATAATGGCGTCTTTTACGTTCTGTGGCAGCCCCTTGCATGTGTTAACATTGAGTGAAGTGCACATTATGTGTGCAAGTACACAGAGAGGCTTATGCGACCTTCGAAGTGTGGGCTGCTACATATTTAATCAAAATTATCAGACAGCCAGTTGGTGGTGCACGCCTTTAACCCCAGCACTTAGGAGGCAGAGGCAGGTGGATTTCTGAGTTCGAGGCCAGCCTGGTCTACAGAGTGAGTTCCAGGACAGCCAGGGCTACACAGAGAAACCCTGTCTCGAAAAACCAAAAATAAATAAATAAATAGATTTAAAAAAATTATCAGACAGTAATTATATAGTAAGAAAATTAATTCTTATATTTTACTTGTATATTACAGATTCTTTTAATTGTGCTTAAGAGAACTTTTTGGACTGCTACTTTAATTTCTATTATTTTGAGTGTATATGTGTGACAACATGTCTTTTAAATAATACCACTAAAAACATGGGCATATTTTTGAAGCATTTGCATTTCAAAACTTCCTGGCTATGAATAGAAATAATTTCACAACATATGCTTTTTACTTGGTCTGATTTTCAACTGGCTATAAGTGGAAAGGGCTGGATGATTTTCTCTTCTATGATTTCCTGCAAAAGAGTTAAATTTAAATCTTCTCCAGAGAACAAAAATCCGCAGCGTACATTCTGATTAGCAGGCTAATTTTGCTGTGGCCCCTTGGTTTTCAAGTGAAACTCTGACTTCATGGTGATTCATTTTTCTTATGTACAAAAAGGAAACATTTTCTTAATCTCAGAGAAATATTTGCGTATGTTGGTTTACATGTGAAAAAGAGAGCTTAGTAACAACTGAATTACTAAAAATGTGCATTTTGTCGCCATTGCTAAGATGAGACACTGACAGTATTTCTGGTCCACAGTGTAAATATTTCTGATAATAGGCCCCGTTCTAACCTATGGAAATTGTAGTTTTTGGGCAAAACTAGAGACACTTACAGGGGGAGGACAGGAAGAGCCCAGCTGAGCTGTCTCTGTACCCCTTTAGAGACTTTAAAGCCATGGTCTGGTAGGCTAACTGAGAGGAGTAGAGTTCTTTGGCCAAGGCCGGCCTGCTTGCTGCCTTCTCTTCATTCTTCCCTGCCCCTCTCTTTTCCTCTCCTCTCTTCCCCTTTGTCCCCCTCTTGTCTTAATCACTGCTTCCTCTCCTAGATTTTCCATGAGTTTTTTTTTTTTGGGGGGGGGGTGTTGTTTGTTTTTTTTTAACCACAAACTGCCTCTCTTAACATTATTCTTTCATTGTCTTAGAGACCCTCTGCCTGGAGCTAGGCTGTGTACAAGGCCACATTCCCGCTAGGCTGTGTACAAGGCTGTGTACAAGGCTGTGTACAAGGCCGTGTACATTCCCCAGGGAGCTCATGCTGCTTGCCAGCCTCTCGCATTCTCAGGGACCCCCTGGTGTTGTTTGGTGTGTGTTTGCCCAGCTTCTTCCTGTCACCTGATGTCCCCACATGTCCCTCCGGGTATCCACATTTCTTTATTACAAGGATGTCAGGTTTGAGCCATGTCAATTTCTGAAATCAGTTGTCTCAAAATCAGATCAGTTTCACAGGCTTAGTTAAATATGAATTTGAAGAGACTCAGCATAATCAGCAGGCGGTGGGGACCAGTGAGGGCTTGCTGAAGATGTTGAAGGTCAGATCTGGATAAGCTTAGGCAGAACCACCCTTCCATTGCTAGACATTCGGTTCTCATGAGTCTCGTTGCTAACATTCTGCATTTACTGTTTTTGAGTTTCATTTTAAACTTTCACAAGTTTAAACAGGAAGGTGGCATTTTGAAGTGGTAGGAGTAGAACCCAGAGCCCTGAGCACATACTGGCTTTCAGTATTGACAGCTTCACAGAAGGTAAAGTCTGGCTCGTGCTTCCAAACCCAAGGCTGCAGTGCTGGAGTTCAGACCTGTCCCAATTTAAAATAAACAAGAGTAAACACTCAAAATGTTTAACTATAAGTATGTACTTGATTATAATGTAATATGCTAGAGGATTTGGTGGCAAGCTCTGTGGTGTTTATAAAACTGATTCAAGAATAATAGATATTTCTTGAATGGGGATGGAGAGCTATTGTGCTTAGCATTCATTACGAAGGCAGTATGTTAGATCTAGATGAAAAATGAATACTTAATACCTTCATAATTTGTTTTATGCAAATATGGGAAGCTGGAAGACTTCTGCTGGGCATTTTTTATTGTGACTTTAAATAGAAATACCTGTTTTAAAATCCAGACAAGATCTACCTTTTACAGTTAAAAATTGTCTTTGGGGGCCTTGTGGTTTCTCTGTGTATGATTTTTAAGGAGTGTTTTAATTAATTTATATATATATATATACATATATATATACACATATATATATATATCTTTGGTTAAACAAGAACAGGAATTATGTCCTTTCTCTTTGGGAAGGAGATAACTAAATAATCTAATTTATAAAAGTGTATACATAAATAATACTTGTACAAAATAAGAATTGCTTGGTTTCCTAGATTCAACCGAGAAGGACCATGAGCAAGTTGCCTCTTCAAGCCAATGTTTACCCAATGAGCACAATGGCGTATATCCAGGATGCTGAGCACCGGCTCACGCTGCTTTCCGCTCAGGCTTTAGGTGCTTCCAGTATGGCTTCTGGTATGCGTTATTAATATTCTACTCTGAAAGCTCTCAGTTCTAACTATTTAATATTTCTGTGGCCAAATGTATTAATTATCCTCCTCATTAATTGCTATCCTTTAAGAATTAGACAAGTAGTTAACACAGGCCTTTATGAGAACTACATAAGATGAATATCCTCAGTCTTCAGGTAATGAACAGGAGGCTAAGACACCTCGCCTGGGTGGTTTTAAAGATAAAGTGTTTTCATTAGCTTTTCATTGTAGCAAAAATATACCTTTGGGTAAGAAATACATTTAGGTTCACAATTTCAGAGGCTTCAGGTTGGCTGTCTTGATTTTAAGCTGTAGTGAGTTGACATCATGGTCCTTAGGAAGAACAATGAGAAGACAGGAAAAGGGAGGAGAAGAGAGGGGATGCACCTTGCTAGCTTTCATCCAGTGACCCCATTCATCTAAGCCCTGCCTGTAACAGCCCAGTTAGCCAGGAATCCCCTGGGAGTTACAGTTGATGGAGTTCGTTTTGATGTCGTCACTTCTGAGTAGCACTGAAAACTAAGGACCAAGCCTCCAACAGATTGCCTTTGGGAAACATTTCATGCACAAATTGCAGCTGAAATTTACTTTTGCTAGCCTGTCGAGATCTCTGTGATTTACTAGATTGGAAACCTAGAACTCCAGAAGTTTTTGGTTTTGTTTTGTTTTGTTTTTTCTTGGATTGTGCTGTTGTGACCTAGCCCCTCCACGGCTCTGTGTGTTGAAGACCTGCTCCACAGCTATGATGCCATTGGAGAGTGATTACTGAGCAGGAATGAAGGAAAGCAAAAATGATGCTTGTGTATTCTTAGTAGCTGCTTAGACTTATCAAAGATAAGCTGGCCTCGTAGAGTATCTGGTCCCCTCCTAACTCAAGGGGAACTGAATTCAAAGCAAGGCAGCTGGGCTTCTGTCAAAGCGGCCTTCAATGAATAGCTGCATAAAATTATCCTGGTCAGATTTCTTTGTTTCTTTGTTTTAGGTCAGATTGAAGTCTTCATGGATCGAAGACTCATGCAAGATGATAACCGTGGCCTCGGGCAAGGCGTCCATGATAATAAGATTACAGCTAATTTGTTTCGACTCCTGCTAGAGAACAGAAGTGGCGTGAACATGGTAGGAAACACTGACTAACCTTTCTTATGTTGGTGGCTCTTCCTCCCCCAAATTAAAGGTGATAACAAAATTTTAAATGCAATTTCTAGTGTTGAGATGTCTGAATGATAGATTTAGCTCATATTTATAGAAATGTGCCCATTAGAAATATTAAATAAGGGCTACATTTGGGCCATGTAGGTTTTTTTTTCTCTTTCCCTTTACTATGTAGCCAAAAACAATTTCAAGGAAGCCGTTTGGGTGAGATTCTTTTCAAAGAAAGGCTGATTTATTGAGCTAACAATTACAGAACAGATGGCTTGACTATACAGTCATTGTACGCTAAGCCTTAGTGACTGTATCCTAGTCTTCAGTTTATTGTTTGCAAACAGACTGACTTTATGCCTTCCAAAGTCAATATTCATTGTGAAGTAGTCAGACAAGCTGAACTACAGGTGAGCAACCTGTCTTCTCATTAATAGCAATATAGACACCAGACATTGACCACACTGGCTTGTGGACCCCTCATGGTGGGTCCCTTGTCACCTAGGTGTCTTGCACGCCTCTCACTGGTGGTTTCTGCTGTTGGCTCACTGGTTTTCATTCTTTGCCAAGTTCTTCCTGTGCCCTTTTGCTTGTGGCGTGGTGGCACACACCCTTTCCTCCTTCCTGTCAAGGAAGGTCTTGGCAGTAGTTGGGACCAGAGCTAACTTCTTTCCTGCTCACATCATCTCCGCATATGCCCAGCCTGAACTGCCATCTCCTAGTCATGTCTGAGTCATGTCTGAGGTCCAAAGCAGTGTTGATCTCCTGCTTTGGACCTTAAATTCCATGCGAGTCCGGACTATGTCTTTCTCTGCTTCTAGGATCATTTCTATTTAGAGGAGGGATCCAATGTGTCATATAAATGACTGCCCACATGTGTAGTGAATGAGAACTGCAAAGCCTCGTGTGCTGTATTGTTGCCTGGTAATTGTGATCCTTCTAGACTCCTGAAGCTTGTACAGCTCATGTGCAGATACCACAGATCTCTCTGCCCATGCAGAGGGTTTATATATCAAAGATACTGATGGGATAAAAACATGAATTAACACAAACAATTTTATAGTATTGAAAATGACTTAGGAAAAAAGTAATTCGTATTCATTTTAGATGTTAAAATTTGTATCAGCTCTTGAGACTTCTGGTCTTAATCACTGACGAAAGAGCCTGGTTTGAAAAACTAAAACTGCATTGGTTTCTTCTCTTGTTGTCTACACTAGCATACAAAACGTTGTTTACTACAGCAATGAAAATATTTAGACCTAGAAAGCTTACAATTAGAAGCTAAATAATTTACTAATTCCATTCAAAATTCCTTACATAGCAATTGAGTTAATTTGATCTAGGATTTCTATAATCCTATATTCGTTAAATTTTTCTTTTACTCCATTATAGATTCTAGGGCTTGAATCCATAGCGGCTTTTAAATAAAAAATGAACTAGAGAAGGAACTATAAATTTTAAGTTGTAGTGAGATGGATTTAAAAGACATTTGATTAAGAAATGTTTTATGTCCCATGATTTAACTTATATAGCAATTGGTTTTTTATTTCAACTGTTCTAATGTTCAAAATAATAATGGTGAAACAGTTGTGGAAGGTAGAGATCCTCAGACTTGGGAAAACACTGGACAGACTGAGTGGTGTGGATCCTTCCTACAGAGGTAGTGAGGATAGAGATGGATGGGGAGGCTCCAGTGGAGACACTGTTCCTGCTGACAGTCCACAGAAGTGGAGGGCAGAGATTATTTCTGCCGTTAACCTCTTCAGGGTTTGATATCTTTGACACCCCTCCCCTTTCTGGCATTGGCTGGCATAGAAAGGGCTGTTGGTGACATGGAAGCTGTGTTTGTGATTACAGTCATGCTGTGGATGCCAGTTCTTTTCCTATAAGGAAGACAGATGGGGAAAGGTCCGTCGAAAAGCTACTGTAGAGAGCTTACCAAGCTTACCAAGCTCAAGAGCAAATGTTCATGTTAGTGGGAACCAGAAGCCTCGTAAGCCTGAAGGGACACGTCCCAGAATATCCTGATAAACATGAGGACACAATTCCCACAATGCCCTGGTAAACCTGAGGACACAAATCCCCAATGCCCTGGTAAATCTGAGGACACAAATCCCAAAATGCCCTGGTAAATCTGAGGACACATATCCCAGAATACCCTGGTAAACTTGAGAATGCACATTGCATTGAGAGTTTTATGTCAGCTCCAGCTGATGGTTTCTGTATGGGAATGCTGGTCCAACATAACTCAGAGTTCTAGTTTCTTGGTCAAAAAGCAAAAAGCTGTTTAGCAAGGACTTGAGGGTAGCTTCTCTGTGTGTGTTGTGGGGAGGGGAGGGCAGTTGTTGTTGTTTTTGTTTTGTTGTTATGGTTTTTGAGATAAGATCTGACTGTATAGTCCTCTATGTGTGTGGTCTGGCTGGCCTCAAATTCACAGAGATCCTACTGTCTCTGTCTCCCAAGTGCTGGCTTTAAAGGTGTGCACTACCAAAATTTGTTTGTTTTGAAATCCACATTTCTAAAGAGGTAGCTTTTAAAAACCTTTACTGCCATGCAGACATACTAAAACATGGCTTCTTCAATAAATAGACTTTCTAGCACAAACATTTATTAAGCTCCTACTCTGTGTCAGGTCCAAATGCATAAGCAAAGATGGTTTCTCTACAATGGCAATAGGCTGGACTGTGGGTCACTGCTGGAGAATTAGCATCCCATACACCAGACCCTGGGTTCCATCTACGGCACTTCCCCACAAACAAATATATAACTGGAGCCCTCTCTCTTACACATAATCAGCACATTATGTCAAGAGGAAGCCTTTGATGCTTAAAGATCAGACAACACAGGTGACATTAATAAAGGACACAAAGGGACAGCCAGAGAAGTCCAACTCCTGATTAAAGACTACCATATCGAAGAAGGTTTCAACTCTTCTGTGTGGTTTGGATCAGTGTAAGCTGGAAACTCTTTAATGTCAAGCTGTACAAGGAAGGCTAGACCCAAGTAATCCGAAGCCTTCCAACACAAGAAACCAAAGAATGTTGTTAGTCCCTGCCAATCTCGGTAACTGAAGGTAGCTTAAGAACAGTAGCGTCTCTCCTGCCAAGATGTTTTAGCAATTTAGGTTGTTCCCAAGACCTAGAGTTTCGAACACTGCCTTTCTAGTGAGTTAAAAAGTGTAGCAGTTCATCTGTAGGCATCCCGAGGAGCCCCTTGTTACTGTCGTATTAGAAAGCACAGGAATGGGGAGGGGAGCCCTGGCTGAGACTTTTATTTTCTGGCCGGGCCAGGCCCAGCACTGTTATTTGCCCATCAGACTTTTATGGAGAGAACTACACTCTTTTCTTTAATTCTCTTGTCTTGCTGAGTACAACAAAACTGACAGACCTTTAATTCTGTGAGTAGTTGCATTTAAAACGGTTTTCTTTTACAACATTTAGTCAAAACATCTTTGATTCTGAACCTTGTTTACTCCATGTGAAAGTCTGTGGTGGCAGTCCACAGCTCAGATCCACAGAGCAGCCTGTAGCACAGTCCTTGGGTCCTACCTGCAGAAGGTTTCCGCTTTACATTGCCAAGGTCTTATCCTTGGAGCTCCTACTTCTGTGGATTTGGGCTAGGATTTGGGTTTTGTAACAGCAGCCCAAGCAGGAAAACACCAGGGTCAGGGGAACAGATTTGGCTTGGATGGCTGGTATAGATGCATAGCATTCCGAATGGATGATTCATCAGTGAACTGCCTCCTCTGTACCCCAGTGTGTAGGATCCCCCAATACAGAGCTATAGAGTGCTTCCTGAGTGCATCTTGACCTAGAGTGGACCGAACACCTCCTGAATCTTTTAAGGCTGTATTTTCCTTTCTGTTGGAATCTTTCATCTTCCATTACTCAAAAAACGATTTTGTCAGCAATCCTGACCTAGATTGTGGAGTCGTTTGATCCAGGAGTCCATTTAAGCCTTGTCGAGCGCGCTCCCTTTCTAGCCGTGTTATTCTGCAAGCTGTGCTGAGTGGCAGTGTTGTTGGAGAACACTACCTTACTGCCCTATTCAGTCTTTACAGAGCATGTGGATACATTTCAATACAATTCTTTTCACAACTAACTTTTTGTCAGAATTGTAATCCTGCAGCATTCTTCTGGTGCCACGCACGAGGTAGTATTTCTCTCTCCACGGTCTGAATTGTAATGACTTCGGCTGTTAGCTGAGCTCTGGCACAATGTAAGTCGCCTTCTGCCAGCTCCCTTCTGTCCAATGCTAGTCTGACATTCTGAAGTCTAAGCTCAGTGTCTTGTAAATCTAGTCTTTTCACACAGATACACAAGTCAAACCTTTGAGTGCTATATCCCACAAAAAGATGCAAAACCTGGAGACATTAGTCATTTACATTCAGTGTAGCTTCCCACACGTCTTCTTTTATCCCTTGGGCATCATTGGCTAAGGGTCTACCTAGGCATTGATTTTTCAAATTTTCTTTTCCTTTTTTTGAGACATAGTTTCTCAGTGTGACCCTAGCTGTCCTGGAACTCACTCTGAAGACCAGGCTGGCCTAGAACTCTCAAAGATCTGCCTGCCTCTGCCTCTGCCTCCTGGATGCTGGGATTGAAGGCGTGTGCCCCCATGGCCCGGCTGATTTTTCAGTGTTTTATTATCTAGCTTGCCAGGTTCCTAACTATGGTAGATTTATTTGATGTTTGACATATGTAAGTGTTGCCTCATGAGGATACATTCTAGCTTAGAGTGAAGTATTTTTAAATTGTGCTGAGTAAAAGGGTACTATATAAATGTATATATTATATAATAACATACAGAACAGTTCCTGATTTAAAATAAAATGGAATGAAGAAGTTGGTGCTAACTTGCCAAATTCAAAGATCACAGATGATCTAAATATGTTGCCAGTGTTTTTTATGTCTTGAAAACATCAGATTCTTTTGATAATTTTGTTTTGTTTATATTTTTAGGTAATCTCATGTACCTCAGGCTGGCTTCTAACTCAGTATTTAGCCAAGACTGCTAATTTCTGTTTGCCGTGCTGGAGTTATAAGCATGTACCAATACAACCAGCTGCTTTGCTTTGCTTTGCTTTGCTTTGCTTTGCTTTGCTCTGCTTTGCTTTGCTTTGCTCTGCTTTGGTTTTAATTGCATCAGTTGATAAGGTTTAAGTTTCAAAGGTTTTTTTGTTTTTTTTTTAATCATCTATATATGCCAAATGAACTCAAGAGTGCATGAGTGAAACCCTGAGGAGGGTGTGACATTAGACATTGTGTGAGACATGGGACATTACATTTCTTGTACTTTGAAGGGTTTGTGGTAGGTTGGGAATTTTCATAAAAAGCTTCTCATTATCAAAAAAAAGTAGAATTTGTCTTTAGTGTTAACTAGGTGCAAGAGATGGTTAAAGCTTGGGTCACTGGACACTGATGGATTGTCTGCTGTGAGCTTGACACTCTACTGTGTATTTTCTCTGATGGTCATCTGTGAAGTATACCTCACAGTGGTCATGTGCTTTTGTATTTAAACTTCGTCAGGCAGTGAATTGATCTAATGGAGGCCGCAGATAAAAAAAACGTATAAGCTCTTGTGCTTTTTCTCGACAGGAAGAAGACAAGAGCCCTGTCAGCTACCCTTCCCTCCTCAGCCACATGACTTCGTCCTTCCTCAACCATCCCTTCCTCCCCATGGTCCTAAGTGGCCAGCTCCCTGCCCCCAGCTTTGAGCTGCTCAGTGAATTCCCTCTGCTGCAGTCCCCTCTGCCCTGTGACATCCATCTGGTCAATCTTCGGACAATCCAGTCAAAGGTAAATGCCAAAATATGTCTGCATGGACTTGCTCCTTATGTTCTGTATTTGGTTCAAGGGTAAGCTTTGGAGCAGTTGCTCAGCAGGCCTGCTCTTACAGAGGACCTGAGTTCAGTTCCCAGGAACCTAATCAGTAGCTCACAACTGCCTGTAACTGAACTCCAGGGCCCCCCTCTCACATTCTTCTACACTTTGTGTTTACACACACACACACACACACACACACACACACACACACAGCAAAACCACACACATAGAGGAATAAAAACTTCAAAATAACATGTAGTAAGTATCCCTGTGTATTGTGAAATAATTACAAGGACTTCCCCTTTTGGCCACTCTATGGTTAATTTGCAGTTTCTCTGGCTTAGCAAATATCCCACTATTGATTTATTTACCTCTCAGGGCATTCCTGTGTGGTGAATGGATCAGAGTTTGACCCTGTACTATACACAGAAGCCTATGCTAGCCTGGGGTCTCATTTTGGGAGCAGAACCAGGCTCTTGAGTTCTAGTCACTTCATTGACTTTTGCTTGTTAGCCAGGGCTCTCAAAGCCAGAGAAACAGTAAATGTATTGTCCTCAAGAGATGCTTTGGTTTTTCCTATCTTTTGTTTGAAAACATTGCAAATCTTGCCCTTGTGCTGAGAACCAACTTTTAGAATGTTTGAGAAAGATCCTGGAAAGGCTTTCTTAGGTTTCCAGTGTAACTGCTAGTGCGTTTTGGTTTATATTTACATCCGTATTTTAAAGTAGAAAAGGTTGCATGTGGAGTGATTACAGATCAAGTGTAATGCAACTGTTCAGCTGCTGCAGTCAGCTGCTAACTGGATGTAGTGTATGATAGGGATTCTGTGGGAAATAGCTCACAGCAAATGGTCTCAGTGTGAAGACCTGAAGGAGCGCAACCTCCCTTGAGAGAGGAATTTGAGATTGAAGAAGGCAAAGTGAGTGAGAAGGTATGAATGCCTATACTGTGGATGTCTAGGCATTAAAGACTTCATCCCCAAGCTAAGGAACTTATGACAGGCTATGCAGGAAGCTACATGACTTGAAATAAGGAAAACACAGTGCATCTCTGCATGTGTGTGTGGATTTGTGCAGAATCACTAGTTTGTTCATGTGAGGTGAACATGCAGAATCTGTGTTAAACATCCTAGCTGTTAGCCAGGCACTGCACTCACAGCTGGCAACAGACAGACAGATGCCCCTGGCTTCTCAAGTGTCCTTTCTAGTGGGAGGAGAAAGAAAACTACAAAAGGAAAACTAAATAAACACGTTAATTGGTAGTGAGAGTGGGTGATGGCAAACGGGGCCAGGAGCAGGTCAGAGAAGGTGATACATGTTTGCTCAGGTGGATAAAGGCCCCTTAGGGAGGGTGAGAATTGGAGTAGAAGCCTGGAGGGGTCAGGATATGAAGGTCTATCCAGGTTTCCAGTCCATCAGGTAAGGATAATGAGAAGAAGCTCTCGGCAGAATGAAGAGCAAGGGTGAAAGCCATGAGTGGTACCTGTGGCCAGAATATAGGAGCTTAGCTCTCCTTCTGTCCATTGCTAGGGCTCCTGCCTTGAACAGAGCCCACACATGGAACTTCTTATGAGTAAGTGAATTGTGAGACTGTTCCCTCTAGTGTTCTATCACATTCTTTGATGTCTTTTCTTTTTGACCCATGAAGACCAGAGTGGCCCATGGAAAGAAGAGCTGAGAGAAGGTAGTGTCTTTAAGTTAACTTGTCACCACGTCCTAAGCTGAAAGGGAACAGAAGAGCAGAGGGCAGGAAAGGTTCCACAGCACAAGTTCCTGCGTCTTGACATAGATGCAGGGTCATTAGCAGCCTGAGAATGGCAAGGGCTGCTGACAGTGCGGGGGATTCTGGCCAGTGTCCCTCACCCTCAGCCTCGTTTATAGATGCCTCCTCTTCTGGAATTGTGTGAAAGGCGTGATTTTTGTGGAGTCCCACTAGTTGCCTGAGTCACTCAGTGGAAAGTAGAGTCACTCGGTAGTCCAAGGCTGGCCTGTTTTTCACATCATTGCTTTTTAATGGTGACTTTATGGTCTTTTTGTTGGCTGTCTCCCAGTTGTAGGAGTCTAATTACTTCCTGTTCTAGTTTGGATCTGTCTCTGTTGCTGTGATAAAAGACTCTGGCCCAAAGGAACTTCTGGGAGGAAAAGTTTTATTTCAGTTTAACCCTCTTAGGTACCAGTCGCTCACTGAGGGAAGTCAGGGCAGGAAGTCAAGGTAGAAACCTAGAGCAGAAGCCATGGCGGGCTCTTGTTGGCCTACTCACAGTCTCATGCTTTGCTAGTGTTCTTTTATAGCCCTGGACCACTTACCTGGGAAATGGTACTGCCTGGGAAGTGGGCTGTATCCATCTATATCAGTCAGACACAAGAATCCCTCTCAGACTTATTCCACAAGCCAACTGATAACAGCTACTCACTCTGGGCTTCCCTGGTAGATGATGCTGGGCTATCTGAAGTTGACAGTTAAAGGCACCACCCATGTGAAAACTCCCATTTCCTACCAGATTAGTTGATGCCCTTGTGCTCTCGGGCTCTGTCCAGGCTACACTCTACTGCCTGCAGCCACCTGCCTTCTCAGAGACCTTGAGCTGCTAACCTAGCTTAGTCTGCGTCAGGCATACCTGCCCCAAGGATGTTATAAGAAACAAAACGATGTTTGGAAAGGCTCTGGAAGACAAAAACACCCAGTAAAGTCACAGTTGATCCTGATGACCCTTACAGTGTGCGACTGTGACGAACAAGGAGAGATTTGGGGCAGAGGGAATAGAGAGCAAGATTTGAAGGGGAAGTACTGAAATGTCAGCAGCATTGGCCCGTGCTGGTGTGGAACTGGAACTGAAGGCACGAGGCTGTTTCTGTGTGCTCGAACCTGTTGGCCAGGTCCTGTGTTAGCTTTGGACTCTGAGCATGTGTTCTGAGTTGAGAGCACAGGTGATTCACTGGTCTGTTGAAACTTATAAAAAGTTACTCTTAAGCCAGGCAGTGGTGGCGCACACCTTTAATCCCAGCACTTGGGAGGTAGAGGCAGGCAGATTTCTGAGTTTGAGGCCAGCCTGGTCTACAGAATGAGCTCCAGGACAGCCAGGGCTACACAGAGAAACCCTGTCTCGAAAAACAGACAGACAAACAAAAAAAGTTGTTCTTTGTCCCTTAACCTTTGCAAAAGGAAAGATCATTGTTTGGTGAAGCTAGTGTACTGTCTCAACAAAGTTGCTGTCTAAAACTGTACCCATTGTAACCCCACAAGATGCCAAGGAAGTAACGTCAGAGCCAGAGAGGACTGACGAGTGAATCCTAGCCTCCATTCCTGGCTCCCTGTGCTGGCAGCATTCAGTGTATAACGGTGGGAGTCGTCTGGGCATTGTAGCCCCTTCCTCACAGAGCCCTACTCATGTAGATATCGGTGTCTAAGAGACACCCAAGGTTTGCACTGCCAGTTAACATTTCCCTGATAGGTCTGACAAAGCCACTTGTCCCTGCCTGCCTGCTAGCTACAAGTAGTGGCATCTTGAGGCATCTTTTCTGCCCAGTCCCCACCCTTGGCCACTCACTTCTAAACTTCAGCCTGGTTGTCCTTGCTGATCATGGATAAAAGAATTATGGGTTCAGAGACCAGTGAGAGAGGTCAGGGAGGGCTGGGCATGTAGTGAGAGTGAGAAATGCTAGCTTGGGCTGGAAGGTGACTCTGTGGTTAAATTGAGTACCAATGTGAATTGAGATTCTCTGAACTGAGCTCATGCCTGTGACCTTCAGAAACAAAGATTTTAATAAATGTGCCCAAATTGGTTCTGTTTGTCTGTAGATAGCAGAGCCTAGACATTTAATAACAATTTAATTACTTAATATAATTTATTTAAAATAGCATAAAAATAAAAATTTAGAAAAACCTTCACTTTTGAAATTAGAAATTAATAAGTTACCTCCATTTAAAATAAGGAGTAGAGATTAAATTAAGATAAAATCCCCTAGTAAGCGTGTTTCAGAGTCCTGTTTGTGGACACAGAAGGTGCTGTTTGATTTTTTTTTTTTTTTTTTTTTTTTTAAGAATTACTGTTTCTGTTTCCTTAAGTTCCAAACTTGTGGGAATTATCCTGTTATTAGTAGATGAGTTTCTACTTTTATATAAGCATATTTACACTTGCACTTTCTTTATTTGAAAAGTAATTCTATACTGTGTATGTGGAATGAGATGGCCGATGCCTCGGGAGCCCTGTCATCTCAGGAGAGTGTGGTGTGCGCTAGCTCATTCCAGCTGCTGCCTTCGAATGTGACTGCAAACCTTCTCACCTAATGCGCCTCATGACCCTCGCTTCTGTGAACTGCCTTCTCTTGATCACTCTGCCCTGCCTTTGCCATCAGACAGTTCAGGTGAAGCTTCTGCAAAGGGTTGGAACCTGGGTAACATGAACACTGCTGGAGGATACTAAGCAGGAGAACCCAGGGCATCAGCAAAGGATCACTCTTTAAGGAAAAGGGATGCGTGCTAGAGAGGATGCTGAGAGACCCGTATTTCAGTTACTTCCCAATTGCTGTCCTAAGACACCATGACCAAGGCAACTTTCAAAAAGAAAGCATTTAATTGGGGCATGCTTGCAGTTTCAGAGGTCATTGTTATCATGGCAGGAAGCACGGAAGCAGGCAGCCCGGCACTGCAGCAGTAGCTGAGAGCTCACATCGCAAGACAACAACCAGAAGATATGGAAAGGGAGCCTAACTAGGAAGGGTGTGGGCCCACTCTTAGTGACACGCCTCTCCAACAAGGCTACACCTCCTAATCCTTCCCAAACCGTTCCACCAACATATATATGAATGAGAGTCAGTGGGGCCATTCTCATTCAGATCCCTCCAGCTCATGGGACGACAGATCATGAGCCAAACTCTGCAGGGTAGATCTGCAAATGGCTCTTGGAACAGAACAAGCCAAAGAGATATGCTGCCCAGCATCCAGCTTGGAGATGGCACCACGCAGCTTTACAGCTTTGGAAGATCACATGTAGCCCACATTCTGTCAAATTACTTCATTGTTATTCATGTTGTGACGATATCATGTGATTCACACATACTGCTCTGTTCTCTGTGTGATTTTTTTTTTAAGTTTAACTGTGTTCTTGCAAGTAGTTATACAATCATTTCAAAGTCAGTGCCGCTTCTAATGTGAAACACTCTCTCTCTCTCTCTGTCTCTCTCTGTCTCTCTCTCTCCACTTGTTTATACCACCACCTCCTTCTTATAAATGGCACTTTGAGGTTTTTGTTTCTCCTTTTTTATAAGAATTGATTGGTGCTTTATTGATCTTCTCTAGCTTCTTGAAAGGCGAAAATTGAAGGGGCGGGATGTTCTTTGTTATACATATCTAAGAACAACTGCTCACCTTCCCTTAACGTCTTATCTTGTTCATCAACACTAAGAACTGTTATTGGGCATTTTAATGAGTGTCCTGGAAAATGAATCTTTCCTGATTACTTTCTTCTGTCTTGGGACTTGCAGTGAAGCATGGGGTTTTCTAAGGCTCTCCCTGCCAGAATGCAATGAAGATGAGTGTTATGTGAGTTACTAGATATGTTTCTAAATGTCTGTTTCTAAATGTCTAACTTCTTGAAGAATATGAACAGTATAAAGAAGTTTTTCTACAAGGCATAAAAACTTCGTATGTGAACACTTTGAAATCCTATTTCAAAGGAGGCTGTGTGGCCCATGCTGTCCTTGGAGGGTCTGACCAGAGTTGGGGCTTATCCCCTGCTGCCTCTTGCTTAGCTTGGCAATTAGAAGGGGGAAATACTTACTGCTAGAAGTGCTGTAGACTAGCCTTCCTTATCTCCTCTTAGAGGTGCAGTCAGCAGTGAATTAGGTAAGGTCTGGGTGCTAAGGCAGGGTCATGAGTGATCATTGTTCTGACCCTGTAAGAGAGAATGCTTTGTGGTGCCTGCATATCCAAACTTGCTAATAGTGTATTATTTCATTAGCTTTGCTAAACATCGTAAAGGCTGTGGTGACATAGAGTAAGTCTGTCCGTGCAAAGCATTATATGTCTTGTGTGACGTGCAGCCTGTGTTCAGTGTGTGTTAGTCACTGTCACTGTGGTTACGTACAGCCTGTGTTCAGTGTGCGTTAATCGTCACTGTCCCTGTCACAGTGCTTTGATCAACTGAAGGACTCTAACCCACCTCCCTGCATTTACTGAAACTTAATGGATATTTAAGACCTCATGACTGGTTTGTGGAACCAGACCTCGCTCGATCTAGCTTTCTCTGATCCTGGCCTTTCTGAGGGGTGCTCTGTGCAGATCACTCTCCCCACATTGCACCAATTGCAGGACTGGATTTACAGGCCTCCCAGCTCAGCTCTACGCATATTGATCTTATCTCTGGGAATGACTTGTGTAAGGACTGGTGAGTGTTGAACACCCACCCGACCACAGTGATTCACGCTCACATGTGACCTGGCCTGTTTTGCAGACAGCTGTCTAGCATAGACATAGCATACTTGGTGCAGTTTTCATATGATACACACCCACAACTCTCTCCTTCTCTGAGATCCTGATATTAATAACATGTTACTGGATTTTCTTTCAGCATCTATTTGCTTTCTTAAGGGATATAGTATACCTATGCGAATGTATAAAGGTTTCTTGAATGTATATTCAACTTACATTAATTGTTTTCCTATTTTCGATTTACTTTATTTTATTGAAAAAATTCATGGATTATATTCTGATCATGTTTTCCTCTCAACTCCTTGAAGATCCTCCCACTCATTCAAGAATTCCATCAAGAACTCCCTGCCCATTCTTCCCACCCCCTCTCAAAAACAATCAGGCAAAACACTGAATCAGAAACTATAAAATACAAGTAAAAGACAAATAAGATTTTTTTAAAAAGTACTCAAGCAATATGAGACCAAAGTCTACAAAAATTCCCTCGGGTTTGTTTTGGGCTGGCCATCTGCTGCTGGACTTTTTTGCCGCCCCAGATGTGTCTGCTGCACGTAGCTTCTTAATGGAAGCCCACAGCTCCGCCCCTGCCTCAGCACTAGGACTGGGCAGACTTGCTCTTATGGCTGAGGCTGCTACTGCCTGTGGCTGAGGGTTTAGTTGGGGCAGTCATTTGCCAGCATTTACACATGTCCTCTCCAGAGTGGCTAGTTCCAAGAGGGAGAGCCTGAAGACGTCTGAAGCCTATGCAAACAGAACAAGTAAGATTAAAGGTTTACAAAATACCATCGAGTTTATGTTGTGTTGGCCAACTAAGGCTCCACTGGAGAGGACTATAGCTCCTTGGTTAGGGGTGGAGGTCAACATCTCCACTCTGACCTGAACCTGGGCAGGCGCTGTGGCTGTGCATGCTGCCAGTCTCTGTGAGTTCATGCTGTCCCTCCTGCTGTGTCTGGGGACACTGTTTCCTTAGTGTCATCCATTGCCTCTGGCTCTTACAGTCCGTCTGCCTCCTCTTCTGCATAGATCTCTGAGCCCCGAGGGGGGTGAGTTTGGTGGGGGCATCCCGTTCAGGAGGTGTGCTCTAAAGTCTCCTACTCTGCAGACCAGCCAGCTGTGGCTCTCTATACTAGTTCCTGTTTGCTGCTAGAGGAAGCTCCTCTGATGATTGCCAAGCGAGACACTGATCTATGAGTATGGCATGGCATGACAAGTCATTTATTGCTACATTCCTTTAGTGGAACAGTACTTTTATGAATTTATGAATAGGAATTTAAGTGAAGCTCGAGTTTCTACTCAGTGAGATACATAAGCAGTGTCTTCAGCAATAGGGCTTTACCTTTTGTTCACTCAGGGCAATCAGTAAGCCTCGGCAATAGCCCATGGTGTTTGAGAATTTCCACAGTGTCCTTTGACCAAAGAGGCAACTAGATGGAACCCATTCCTGGCACTGGAAGCTTCACTTGGTGGTGAAAGCTATCTGTCTGGGCCATCTCTTCCTTGTCAGTTGGCAATTCCATTTACATTTCTTTCATATGTGTATATATTTTACGAATCTTCTACAGTACTAGATTAAATAGTTTTTATAAATGGTCCAGAAAGTTAAAATGCTACATTTTAGTTTAGTAGTGACAAGTGCTTTTGGAAGAATTTGATTAAGAGACCATCTAATCTGTGAATCCACATATAGACAGTTCGAGGCTTTGATATGTAAGTATAGATATGTAATTTAACAGTTCCCTTATTTAGCTAAAAAGTTACAATGTCAGGGAAATTTACTAATGAAATTTCATTTGTATTAACTTGTAATGTTTATAAAATAATCACCTATGTTTTGGTGAATTTCTGTAAAAATACAAACAGCTAACATGTCAAGTGCATCCTAAGTCAAACACTGGACCACATCTTGGGATTATTTAATTTCTTCTTGATTTTATGGAAAAAGAATAAAACCTGGTTTTACTGAACACAGCCAGAATTTTGACTAAGTCCAACCTAGGTTCTGAGCCACTAGTCTTTGGCTTCCTGACTACTACACCCTGTCCCTTGAAGCTCAGTGAGATACTGTAGACAGAACTCCTCACAAGTCATCCACAGAATGAATTCACACAGGAAGTATGCCAGTATTAGTTCCATCCTATAGACAAAAAGATCCTTACAATAAGCTGCAATTCCCAGGAGCCATGGTTAGTAGGGACTGAGTTCTCTTTGTTATTCGTATGTTGATCTGTATATAATTAGTGAATGGCACTTCTTTCTCCTTTCAAACAAAATCTTGCAATGCCATTAAAAAAATAGTGCAAAGCATCATAACAAATGCTGTCCCAGGCCAGAGATGAGGATGGTTTTAAACTGCTCAGGCTCCTTGGCATCAAATCCAGTGCAAGCTACTCAGGAAAGAAATCTCTGGAGCACATTACACAGAGCTTGCTCTCTAGTGAAGATGGCCGTGAACTTGGGGCGCACTGACTCTGGCTAGAGAAGAGAAGTAACTTGTGTTTATCACAGACTCTAGCAGCAGTCAGCTCCCTCTTGGTATAACTACAAGTCATCAAAGTTCCAATGATTTTTAATTCATTTTGCTCATCCTCACAAGCATCTTTACACTCTATTTTATTATCGTTTGTATGTGTGTGAGTTTATGTGTGAGTGGGGGAGAGCCACGTGTGGAAGTTAGAGGAATCCTTCAGGTGTTAGCTCCTACATTTCCGCCTTGTTTGAGGCAGGGTGTCTTTGCTGCTAAGTAAGCCAGGGTAACCGGCCGGTGAGTGTCCAGAGAGCCTACGGTGTCCATCATTTTTTCATGGGGTCTGCCAGGATCACAGGTGCTTGTACTGTGCGTCTGCCTTTACTGGAGGTTCTGGGGATCTGAACGCAGGTCACCAGCACTCTGCAAGTGCTTTCAGTCACAGAGTCACCTCCCCAGACCCCATCTTTACACTATAGAAAACAAAATATATTAAGATAGTTCTAACTTGCCTGGCGGTGGTGGCGCACACCTTTAAACCCAGCACTTAGGAGGCAGAGACAGGCGGATTTCTGAGTTCGAGGCCAGCCTGGTCTACAGAGTGAGCTCCAGGACAGCCAGGGCTACACAGAGAAATCCTGTCTCGAAAAACCAAAAAAAAAAAAAAAAAAAAAAAAAAAA
>JADRCD010188996.1:2796-23787 GCA_019843815.1 Montemys delectorum | reverse complement strand
CCTCCCTTCCTCCCTCCCTCCTTTCTTGCCTTGCTGCCTCTCCCCTCTCTTCTTTATTTTCCCCTACACTCTCTTTTTCTTTGGCAGATCGTTGACTCCTTTGGAGTCTATTTCAGGAGGTATGCACTTGTTTGTCTAGGATAGGGCTGTCAAATAGAAGCTAGGCTTGGTGCCCCACCCCTCTCGTGACAGACAATGCTAATCAATCACTGCTTTCTGGTGAAGAACTCGGGATTTCTTTTAAGGCCGAAGGTTGGTTGAGATGGGTTGAGTGATGAAAACTATTTGCCAACACAAGTTTAGAACACAAATTGATCAAACAAAGCTTTCCATTTTTAAAGAGTAAGGGCATATTACAAAATACACTGCCTTTTCTATTTCCAAATATTCCCTCTACTACATTAATTTTAGTAAGATCCCTAAGCAAAAGCTTTATGAATGTTATTTGAAGTCGTAATCTAGTTTGACAGTTTAGAAAGATTTAAAATAATCTCTGAGAATATAATGTGTAGATTTGTGTATGTAAGTGTAGACACATGTGTGGCCTAGCACATGTGTGGAGATCAGAAAACATCTTTGGGGGTTTGTCCTCTTTTGTGGCCCCTTTACCAAGAAAGGTCTGCTTTTTCTGTCTGCTGTTGCCTGGGCCAGGCAAGATTTTCCTTTCTTGCCTCCCATCTTGCTGGGGAGCAGTGAGATTATAGACATATGCTGCTGTGACGTCTTTGTGTGGCCTTTGGAGATTCAGATGCAGGGCCTCACGCCTGGCCTGCAGTTGCTTTTCCCACTAAGCCATCTCCACCACCACCACCAGATTGCTTATCTGTTTGCATTTTTACACAAAGTCTTCGTTTTCTAGGCTAGTTTTATCCTTTGTAGCTTAGACTGGCCTCAAACTCTCAGCATTTCTCTCAGCTTCCTTCTGTGGGTTAGGAAGGATTATTTCTAGAAGCCCACATATGCTTATGGAAATCATCTTTTTAATATTTTGTCAAACAAATAGCCTTCTAGGCATTCTCATGCTTGCCCCCACAAGAATTTGAATTTCCTTCTTGCTAAGATTTGGCTTCTCAGTTTTAATGCAAATACATCATTCATATACATACTTGTAGAGCATATTAGCTCTGTTGCTGAGGTCTGATTTGGATCCCAAGTTTTTCTCCTTTGTAACTGAGTGCATTTGAAAAGTCAACCTGATCCATTTTTTTGATACATTTTTCTCATACAGAAAAGGAAAGTAATAGTCACTGCTTTACATTGAACTGAGATGAAAAGTAGATGAGAAAATTCACGTATAACATTTACTCATAGTGATGCTCAATAGATATGAATTTCTGTGGTATATATATATATATATATATATTAGATTATATATATATATATATATATATAATCTAATATGATGAGATGAATTAAAGATGCTGTTGCTCACTGCATTGTTTGGTGCAGGATATCTTTTGTTTGTTTGTTTTTGTGGGTTTGAGTCAGAATTTTAATGCTCCTAGAATTAGGTTTTGTGATTCCATCAAAGTTTGTGTATATGTGGTGTATGTTTGACTCTAGAAAAATGCCCCCCTGTTTTTCATAGCTGATATATTCAAAACACTAGTTCTGGTAGAAAAATAATCTGTCATTGAAGTAGATGAGAGTTGACATGACAGACTGTGCACTCGCTCTTAAACATTCATAACATGCATAGCAAGTCTCTCTGTGGAATTGTAATAACTTGTCTAGAGCCTTTGCAGTCCCTTGTATCATGGCTCTCTTAGAGCAGAGCTATTATAAGTCCAAAACAACTATGGCTTTTGAAGGGGGTGGGGAAAGCATAAAGAAAAATGGTATTTCTTATATAAAACAATTGATATTTATATGTTATTTTAGGTGTGTGCCCATGTGTTCACAAACATATGTGGATGACACAATACATACATGCGCGGGTGCGTGCGTGACACACACACACACACACACACACACACACACACTTATCCATCCATGTGCAGACACGGGCTATAATGTTTTAAAGTCTGGCATTTGGCATGATTTATTGGTTAGAAATAAGCTGTGTGGAATCTGGAGTATTTGAAATTCCTTTATGATTTTACTATTTTATTTGTTGTGGGATTTTGGAAACATTCTATTGCTAAACCTTTGGTACTTTATATATTAAATGAGGTTAAGTGTAATTTCTAATCATTCTTAGGACAGATTAATCCATACGAGGGAATGTGTGTAAATTGATGGTAAAATACTTGGCACATATCAATCTTTCAATTAATAGAGCTATTAATAATAGTAAGTAAATAAATAGAACAAGTAATTAAAATAATACTCAATAGCAAAGAAAGCTGGTTTTAGCTTCATTATTCAATGTCCTCATTTGGTTTTATTTTATTGAATAACCATTTACGAGCTCAAGCAATACATCATTCCTTAATTATAGATGTCAAGTGAAAACCTTATTAGGGTAAGCAAACATAAGAATGGAAGCATTTGAGTAAAATAACTAAATTGCTGATTCCAAGACTCTGAATTGTGAAAGGAAGTCTACCTCTGTGATTGCATTCTATCATGACTGTTAGAAGAATGATATCAAAATAATGGATTTTACATGTCTTTGTGAAGCACAAACTACCCAGATAATTCAGATGAGCCATAAAACTGGACATATTAGAGAAATCTCAAATATTGACAAGTGATGTCTCAAAAGATGACACCTTCTGTTTTCTCCTCCTCCTTGTCGACCTTCTTCTTCCTACTTTCTCCTCCTTTATCCTCCTCCTGGTTTTTAGGGACAGGGTTTCTCTATGTCACAATCCTGGCTGTCCTGGAATTCTTTTTGTGGACCAGACTGGCCTCAACTTCACAGAAATCCACCTGCTTCTGCCTCCTGAGTGATGGGACTAAAGACATATGGCACCAAACTCAAATATTAACCAGTCTAATTTGGAAAAGTTGATTTGTGCCTCCCTTCCTTCTTTCCTTCCTTCCTTTTCCTCCTCCTCTTCCTCCTCCTCCTCTTCCTCTTCCTTTTCTTTTCTTTCTTTCTTTCTTTCTTTCTTTCTTTCTTTCTTTCTTTCTTTCATTCTTTCTTTCTTTTTTTTTTAAAGGCAATAATTCATTTTATTGTTGACCAACCCATCTCCTCCCTGGAAGTGATCACAAAGAGGATTTGAAGCCACTTCTTAAAAAAAAAAATCATTCCATTTGTTTACATCTCAAATGATATCCCACTTTCCAGTTACCCCTCCACAAGCACCCCATTCCACAACTTCGCTCTCCTCCCTCCCCTTTGCCTCTAGGAAGGTGCTCCTCCACCCACCCACCCTCTCCTGCCCCACAGCTCCAGCATCCCTCTATGCTGGAGCATAAAATCTCCCTGGGGACCAAGGGGCCTCCCCTCCCATTGATGTCAGACAAGACCATTCTCTGCTACATATGTATCTGGAGCCATGGATCCCTCCCTGTACACTCCTTGATTGGTGGTCTAGTCCCTGGGAGCACTAGATGGTACCATCAGCTGTTGTTCTTCCTATGGGATTGCAATCCTCCTCAGCTCCTTCAGTCCTCCTGCCAGCTTCCCCAGCTGGGTCCCTGACCTCAGTCTGATGGTTGGCTCCAAGCATCCATGTCTGCATTGGTCAGTTGCTGCCTGAACGTCCCAAGGAGCAGGCATACCAGCTTCCTGTCAGCAAGTGTCTCTTGGCAATGGCAACAGTATTGGGTTTGGTGTCTGCAGACAGGATAGATCCCCAGGTAGGGCAGTCCTTGCATGACCCTTCCTTCAGTCTCCGCTCCATTTTTGTGTCCCTTTCTTCATTTGGACAGGAACATTTCTGGATTAAAAACTTTGAAATGGGTATGTGGCCCCAACCCATGACCAGGGGCCGTGCCTACCTACTGGAGGTGGTCTCTACAGGTTTTATCTTCCCTACTTTGCTGAAATCATCCTTGTTGGGTCCTGGGAACCTCTCATTTCTCTCGTGTTTGGGACCCTGGGTGGCTATCCCCAGTTCCTCATCCCCACCCCCTTACATATTTTTTTCGATTTCCTGGCCTTCTGTACCTCTCTTCTGTCCTCTCCAGTACCTGATACTGCCTTCTTATTTCCTCCCCCTCCTCTCTCTCTCACAGGTGCCCCCTCCCTCTACCTCCCACGATTATCCTGTCCCCCTCTCAATGCCTGACTGAAGCATCTACACCCTGGCCTGTGGGTTGTATCATGGGCATTGTGAAGTTTTGGACTAATATCCACTTATCAGTGAGTACATACCACATGTGTTTTTTGTTTCTCAGTTACCTTATTCAGGATGATATTTTCTAGTTTCATCCACTTGCCTGCGAATTTCATGAAGTAATTGTTTTTCAATAGCTGAGTAGTATTCCATTGTGTAAATGTACCACATTGTCTGTATTCATTCTTATGTTAAGGGAAATCTAGGTTGTTTCCAGCTTCAAGCTAATATAAACAAGGCTGCTATAAACATCGTGGAGCATGTGTCCTTGTTATATGTTGGTGCATCTTTTGGGTATATGCTCAATAGTGGTATAGTGGTATAGGTAGAACTATGTCCAATTTTCTGAGGAAATGCCAGACTGATTTCCAGAGTGGTTGTTCCAGCTTGCAATCCACCAGCAATGGAGGAGTGTTTCTCCTTCTCCACATCCTTGCCAGCATCTGCTGTCACCTGAGTTTTTGATCTTAGCCATTCTGACTGGTGTGAGGTGGAATCTCAGAGTTGTTTTGATTTTAATTTCCCTGATGACTAAGGATGTTGAGCATTTCTTTAAATGTTTTTCAGCCATGTAAGATTTCTCAGTTGAGAATTCTCTGTTTAGCTCTTTACTCCATTTTTAATAGGGTTATTTGGTTGTCTGGGATCTAACTTCTTGAGCTCTTTATATTTATTGGATATTAGCCCTCTATCAGATGTAGGGTTGGTTAAGATCTTTTCCCAATCTGTGGGTTGCCATTTTGTCCTACTGACAGTGTCCTTTGCCATACACAAGCTTTTCGATTTTATGAGATCCTAGTTGTTGATTTTTGATCTTAGGGCATAAGAAATTGATGTTCTGTTCAGGAAAATTTCCCCTGTGCCCATGTGTTCCAGGCTCTTCTCCAATGTCTCTTCTATTAGATTCAGTATATCTGGTTTTATGTGGAGGTCCTTTATCCACTTGGACTTGAGCATTGTACTAGGATTATAAAAATAGATAGATTTGCATTCTTCTACATCCAGATTACTAGTTGAGCCAGCACCATTTGTTGAAAATGCTATATATTTTCCACTGGATGGTTTTAGCTCCTTTGTCAAATATCAAGTGGCCATAAGTGTGTGGATTCATTTCTGGGTCTTCAATTCTATTCGACTGATTTTCTTGCCTGTCTCTGTACCAATACCATGCAGCTTTTATCACTATTGCTCTATAGTACAACTTGAGGTCAGGGATGGTGATTCCACCAGAAGTTCTTTTATTGTCAAGAATAGTTTTTGCTGTCCTGGATTTTTGATTATTCCCAATGAATTTGAGAATTGCTCTTTGTAAGTCAGTGAAGAATTGAGTTGGAATTTTGATGGGGATTGTATTGAATATGTAGATTACTTTTGATAAGATGGACATTTTTACTATATTAATCCTGCCAATTCATGAGCATGGAAGATCTTTCCATCTTCTGAAGACTTCTTCAATTTCTTTCTTCAGGGACTTGAAGTTCTTGTCATACAGATCTTTCAGTTGCTTGGTTATAGTCACACCAAGATAGTTTATGTTATTTATGACTTAGGGTGTTGTTTCCCTAATTTATTTCTCAGTCCATTTATCCTTTGAGTAGAGGAAAGCTACTGATTTGTTAGAGTTAATTTCGTATCTAGACACTTTGCTGAAGTTGTTTATCAGCTATAGGAGCTTTCTGGTAGCATTTTTGGGTTCAGTTACATATACTATCACATCATCTGCAAATAGTGATATCTTGTCTCCCTCCTTTTCAATTTGTATCCTTTTAATCTCCTTTTGTTGTCTAATTGCTCTGGCTAGAACTTTGAGTACTATATTGAATAGGTAGGGAGAGAGTGAGCAGCCATGTCTAGTCCCTGATTTTAGTGGGATTGCTTCAAGTTTCTCTCTGTTTTGCTTGATATTAGCTATTGGTTTGCTGTATATTGTTTTTATTATATTTAATCATGGATCTTGAATTCCTGATCTCTCCAATACTTTTAACATGAAGCAGTGTTGTATTTTGTCAAGCACTTTCTCAGCATCTAATGAAATGATCATGTGTTTTTTTTTTCTTTGAGTTTTTTTGTATAGTGGATTACAATGATGGATTTCTGTATATTGAACCATTCCTGCATTCCTGGGATAAAGCCTACTTGATCATGGTGAATAGTTGTTTTGATGTGTTCTAGGTAGGATTTGGTTTATGAGAATTTTATTAAGTATTATTGCATTGATATTCATAAGGGAAATTGGTCTGAAGTTCTCTTTCTATGTTGTTTTCTTGTGTTTTAGGAACCAGTGTAACTGTAGTTTCATAGAAAGAATTGGTAGTGTATTGCAGGAATTTAAAAAATGAATCCACCCCACAAACCGGCTTTCCCACCAGCCCATGTTCTTGTGTTCGTGTTCAGCCTCAATACTAAGTTCCAGTGGGTTTTTGCTATTTTCTCCCAGCAAGCTATATCTCGCTCCCATGCAACTCCTTACCCCCCCCCCCCCAAATCATTCATCTAAATAGCGCCTAAGACCTGGTGAGTAAACTGTGACTCTTAAGGCCTTAATATCCAATCAGATTTATATAATAATAAAATCACAATTTACAAGATGTCAATACAACAATCCCAGAACCAAATAATAAAGACAATATTCTAACCCAATTAATCTATTTTTTAAAAACCTTTGTTTGGTCGTATAACCCCATGGGGTCTGGCTCATCCTCATCATGTCTCCATGATCCGACTTCTCCTCCTGCTCCTCTGACCTTTTTCCTCTTCCAGCTGTAGCTCCACCTTTCTATTCCCATCCAGTCACAGGCCTGTCACTGCCCTAATGTGATTGGACAGAGAAAATGCTACAGCAGTAGTGTTCCTTTTGTTTCTATTTTGTGGGATAGTTTGAGATATATTGGTCTTAGGTCTTCTTTGAAGGTCTGTTAGAATCTGCTCTAAATCTATCCAGCCTTGGGCTTTTTTTGGTTAGGAGACTTCTAATGACTGCTTCTTATTTCTTAGTGGTTATGGGACTGTTTAGATGGTTTATCTGGTCCTGTTTTAACTTTGGTGCCTGGTATCTGTCTAGAAAATAATCCAGTTCATCTAGATTTTCCAGTTTTGTTGGTTTAGACTTTTGTAGTAGAATCTGATTATTTTTTGAATATCCTCAGTTTCTCTTGTTATGTCTTCATTTTCATTCTTGATTTTGTTAATTTGGATACTGTCTGTTTGCCCTTTAGTTAGTTTGGCTAAGGGTTTGTATATCTTGTTAATATTCTCAAAGAACCAGCTTGTTTTTCTGATTCTTTGTATAGTTGTCTTTGTTTCTACTTGGTTGATTTTAGCCCTGAGTTTATTTTCTGCCATCTACTCCTCTTGGGTGTATTTGCTTCTTTTTGTTCTAGCACTTTCAAACGTGCTGTCAAGCTGCTACTGTATCAGTTTCTCAGGGCTATGAGTTTTCCTCTTAGTACTGTTTTCATTGTGTCCCATAAGTTTTGGTATGTTGTGCCTTCATTTTCATTAAATTCTAAAAAGTCTTTACTTTCTTTATTGCTTCCCTGACCAAGTTATCATTGAGTAGATAGTCCTTCAGCTTCCACGTATACGTGAGATTTCTGTTGTTTTTGCTGTTATTGAAGACTAGCCTTAGTCTGCGGTGGTCTGATACAATACATGGGATTAATTCAACATACATTTTTATTTTAGAATGAAATGTTCTATTGATATCTGTTAAATTCATTTTGTTCATAACTTCTTTTAGTTTCTCTGTATCTCTGTTTAGTTTTTGTTTCCATGATCTGTCCATTGGTGATAGTGGGGTATAGAAATCTCCTACTATTATTGTGTAAGGTTCAATGTGTGCTTTGGGCTTATGTAACATTTCTTTAACAAATGTGGTTACCCTTGAATTTGGGACATAGATGATCAGAATTGAGAATTCATCTTGGTGGATTTTTCCTTTGATGAGTATGTAGTGTTCTATCATAAAAAAGATGGGAACATCTTTTTTTTTTTTTTTATAACTTTTGTTGGTTGAATGTCTAATTTATCGGATATTAGAATGACTACTCCAGCTTGTTTCTTGGGACCATTTGCTTGGAAAAAAATTTTCCAGCCTTTTACTTTGAGATAGTGTCTATCTTTGTCACTCAGGCATGTTTCCTGTATGCAGCAAAATGCTGGATCCTGTTTTTGTATCCAGTCTCTTAGCCTATGCCTTTTTATTAGAGAATTGAGTCTATTGATGTTTAGAGATATTGGGGACCAATGATTGTTGCTTTCTGTTATTTTTGTCGTTATAGGTGGAATTATGTTTGTGTGTTTCTCTTCTTTTGTTGTGAAAAGATTCTTTTCTAGCTTTTTCTTGTGTTAGTTTCTCTCCTTGTATTGGTTTCCATCTATCATCTTCTGTAGTTTAGTGGAAATATATTGTTTAGTGGAAGAATATATTTAATGGAAATATATTATTTAGGTTTGTTTTTTTCTCCTTGGAATTCCTTGTTTTCTCCATCTATGGCAATTGAGAGTTTTGCTGGGTATATTAGCCTGGGCTGGCATTTTTGTTCTCTTATAGTCTGTATGACATCTGCCCAAGATATTCTGGCTTTTAGAGTTTCTGTTGAGAATTCTGGTGTAATTCTGATAGGTCTGCCTTTATAATTATTTGACCTTTTTCCCTTAATGTTTTCAATATTCTTTATTTGTTCTGTGCATTTGGTGTTTTAGTCATTATGTGACGGGAAGAATTTCTTTTCTGGTCCAATCTGTTTGGTGTTCTATAGGCTTCTTGTATGCTTATGGGCACCTCTTTTTTTTAGGTTAGGGAAGTTTTCTTTCATAATTTTGTAGTTGTTTGCTAGCCCTTTGAATTGCGAGTCTTCACTCTCTTCTAAACTTATTACTCTCAGGTTCAATCCTTTCATTGTGTCCTAGATTTCTTGAATGTTTTGAGTTAGGAGCTTTTTGCTTTTTGTATTTTTCTTGACTGTTGTGTTGATGTCTTCTACAACCAAGATTCTCTCTTCTAGCTCTTGAATTCTGTTGGTGATATACCTATGACTTCTGTTTTCTTTCCTAGGTTTTCCATCTCCAAAGTTGTCTTCCTTTCTGCTTATTTTTCTATTTCCATTTTTAGATCCTGGACTGCTTAGTTCAATTCCTTCACCTGTTTGGTTGTGGTTTCCTGTATTTCTTTAAGGAATTTGTGTTTCCACTTCAAGGTCTTCTACTCGTTTACCTGTGTTCTCTTATATTTCTTAATGGAGTTATTTATGTCCATCTTAAAGTCTTGTATCATATTCAGGAGATGAGAATTTAGATTTGAATCTTGCTTTATAGGTGTTTTGGGTTATCCAGGCCTTTCTGTGGCAGGAAAACTGGTTTCTGTTGTTTGTTTTTGCATTTGCCTCTCACCATATGGTTATCTCTGGTGTTAACCAGCCTTGCTGTCTCTGACTGGAGCCTGTCCCTCCTATGAGCCTGTGATCCTGTGATCCTATGATCTTGGATGTGTCAGTAACCCTGGGGGAGTTGAGCTGCAACTGGAGTGTGGGCTGACTTTGTTGAAATGCTGAGCAGAGGCTCTGTTGCCAGGACAGGTGCAAAGCAGTAGTAGTGTTGGTCTCTGGCTGAGGGGTGATAATCTGCCTCCCGGGGTTAAGGGGTCCTGGTTCTATCAAGTATTAGGGTGGGATCTTAGGGTCTTAACTGTGATCCTGGGTGAATCAGAATACCTGGGGAGTCTAGCTACAACTGGGATGTGGGCTGAATGGGTTGGTATCCAGAGCAGAAGCTCTGCTCCCAGCATAGATCCAAACTAGAAGGCTCCTTCTTCTTTTCAAACAAACTGTTCAAGTTTAATAATTGTAACATGTAATTTCACACTGGATGGGAAAGCAAAAGAAGTGGAGAAGGGAAAAATGGAGGAGAGAAGTTTACAGATATAACATGTTGACCATTCAATGAACCATTTAAAATGGGTGGTGGAACACAAATGCCCTTTATTCCAAAATCTTGTGTTATAGAAGACAACAGTCGGAAATCCAAGAAAATAAGAAAGGATAGTCATGTTAAATTTCATCCTTAAAATTCAGTGGAGATACATGATGCCTGACAAAATGTCTTGAACTCATTAAAGTGCTTAATTTCAGGTTAGAAAAAAAATGTTCTCAGATCCATCCAGATGGTAACATTTGCTGAAAACAACTTACTTGGAGTGACCAGATAGCAGTGGGTTTCTGTTGATGGTGCTACTAGTTATTGTGTGTGTAGGCCAACATAAACAGCCTTGACTGTCACAGCTTGGAGTTGAACTATAGATAAAGACATTGTCACTCCCTCCGGGAGACATAATTATTAGAAATAATTATTATGTGCTTGCTTATTTATTTTTTTTTTACAAAAAGACATATGGAATCAATTTCATGACTAAGGGTTGGAGGAGTGGGTTTGGACTTGGGGCATGACTCTACCACTGATTTTCAGGTATGTTTGGATATGTTAAATGTGATTTGTACCATCTGTATAGTGGGGATAATCATACCTACTTCATGGGACTCACAAGAAAAATTAATTTGTTTATACAAAAACATTATTTGTAAAAAGAAACAATATATTGTAAAAAAAACCCAACATATTATAACATAATATTCATAAAATATTATTCTTCTCTTACTTTGTGTGTGTGTGTGTGTGTTTGTGTGTGTGTGTGTGTGTGTGTATTGATGTATATGGAAACCAGAGGTCAATGTCATATGTTATGCCTCTTCAAGTACTAGTTACCTTATATTTTGAGTGAGAGCCTCTCACTGGAACCAGGGACTTAACAATTATGTTAAAGAGGCTGGCTAGGTAGTTCCAGAGATTTGTCTGTCTCTATCCCCTAACTACACATCACTGCAGCCATTTCTTGCTTTTTATAACAGTACTAGAGATTGCCCTCTGGTCTTCATTGTTGTCTGACAGGCCAAACCATCTCCCTCCCAGCCCTACCCTAATATTTCTTAATTCTCATTCATGTTTCACTCAGTGGTGTTTGAAAATTCTCTTGAACCAGGCACTCATTTATCTAGGCTAAAACTTGGCTTCTGAAGCAGTTGACACTGATCCTTTTCCCTTTCTCCCTAGACAAATAAAACCAAAAACCAAAAACCAAAAAAAACCAAAACCCTATACTTGATACTTGAGTTCAGTTCTACTAAAAAACAAGGCCCTGGGGGATTGAATTCAGGTACTGAGATTTCAAGGTTATGGGCTTCTGGGTAGAACAGAAGGTTGGGACCATGAATAGTGAAACATGACAAAAAGCAAAGTGTATAGGAGGTCTATGGATTAGAGGTTATTGATAAGAAATGTGTGATCAGACAGATTTGGCTTTTAGTATTATCTGTGGTAAGGTACCCCATCCCCAGTAACACTGTTACTGTTTATGCATTCGATTTGACTCACTTCAACTTGATTTGATTAGACTCTTATCAGCCTAACTAAATCTGTGATGGGCCAATATCACATTATAAACACTACAACTACTGGAAAAGAGTACAACTTGGCATTTCAGGTGGCAGAGTGAATCCACTTTTCCTTTTGCAAGAGAAACAGATCATTCCACTGGCAAACGAAGTAGATCCTGCTGTTCTTTCAAGGCCCCTGTGACATAGGATTCACAGAACTGCATGCACAGAATGCAGGGTTTCTTTGATTTCCTTAAAATAAGATCAAAACAGAAATGTTAATAGTAAATAACCAGTATGTATAAACGTGTTTTCAAGGGTATAATTTGATATGTGACTTAGCCATTGTAAATCTGTTTAATTAGTTACAAATGTGATTCCCTGACTTTTTAGAAAAATTTTAAATTGTGTAATTATAACAATAATCCTATTTTAAAACTCTTGTACCACAATAAGAAATTTCCATGGCTGTCATATAATACATTTTCACTCTCAAAGTCCTGGGGACCTACTGCCTCTAGAGTTTTTCTTTCCTAAGAAATTTTGCACAAATTTACAAAAACAAAACCAATCAAACAAACGAAACCAATCAACTAACCAACTACCAACAACAAAACAACCCTTACAACACTCGTTGGCTTTTAAGATTGTATTTGATAGTGTGTGCATATGTGTGTTTGTAGATGTGTAGATGTGTACAAGTCATGACACATGTGGAGGTCAGAGGACAACTTGTGGGAATTGGTTATTTCATTTTACCAAGTGAGTCCCAGGGACCAAATGCAGTTTGCTAGGCTTGGAAACAGGTGTCTTTATCCACTGAGCAATCTTGCCCACTATATGTTGTGTTTCCACTACACGTTTGTTTTCTTTAAGTCATTGTAGTGGTTAATCTTGGTTGTCAACTTGACATACCAGGGAAGAGGGGACGTCAGTTGATGAATTACCCCTATCAGATTGGCCTGTGGACATGTCCGTAGATGAGTTTTATTGATTTCCAAGCGACAGAGGAGGGACTAGCACACTGTGGCTTGTGCCACTCCTGGGCAGGTGGTCCTGGATTATTTAAGAAAGTTGGCTGAGGCCAACTTAATTAGGCCAGGAAGCATCCTTCCTCCATGGTCTCTGCCTCAGCGCTTGCACCCTGATCCCTGCCCTGAATTGCTGGAGAGACTTCTTTCAATGACGAACTAGAACCTATAAGCCACAGAATTCCCCCGACTTCCAACCCAGGGCTTGCTCTTGAGCAGAGTGTTCTATTACATCAACAGAGAAGCAAACTAACATTTATTATAGTGCTTTAAAATACTATAGGCTTGCAAGCAGCGCAAGCGTTTTGTTGACACAATGTGTTTCCCTATAGTGGTCCCTATCACATTTTGTTCATCATTCATGATGAACATCTGTGTTCATGATAATCATCTGTGATTATCAGTGGATACTTAGATTTTTTTTTTTTTTCGATCTGGGGCTATTGTCAATAGAGCTGAGCTGCTGTGAACATTGGCATCTAAGTATTTACATGAACATATAAAGTTAATTCTCATAAACGTCTAGGAGTGGAATTACTAAATTATATATATGTAGTTTAATTAAAAAATCATCCAACTATGTTTTGACATAGCAGTGCCATTATATGTTCCCACAAGCAATACCTGAAGGTTCCTGTTTTTCAACATCTTCGTCAATGCTTCCATTATCAGCCTATTGGACTGCAGCCATTTTGGTAGATGTCTAGTTTATTGAGTTGTGGTTTTAATTTGTATTTCTCTAATGACTAATGATTGAGTATCTTTTCACGAGTTAATTATCTGTTTGAATGTGTTCTTTGTTAAAACGTCTGTTTAATTCTTTTCAATTTTGGTGTGTTTTCTTTTTGTCTTGTTCAGTGGGAAGAATTCTTTACATGCTTTATAAACGTAAGTATAAGGGAACAAATCTTTTTCCTGTAAAGATTTATTTTTTCTGCATGTGTATGCCTATGTGCATGTGGGTTTGTATGTTGTGTATATATGTATATTAGTACATGTTTATGAGTGTCCGTAGGGGACAGAGGAGGGTGTCAGATCCCTTGATTTGAATTTACAGGAAGTTGTGAGCTGCCAGCATGGGTGCTGTGAACTGAACTCTGGTTGCTTGGAAGAGCAGAAAGAGCTCTTAACAAATGAGCCATTTCTCCAGTCCCAAGATAAAAATCGTTTAAATATATGATTGTAAGTATTTTCTCTGAGTGTCTGGGGTTTTTTTTCTTTTTTTTCTTTTTCTTTTTATGACTGAAAGTTTTCTTTTGTAATTTGTGTTTCGGTATTTTACCTAACATATCTCTGCTTAACGAAAGATCCTATGTTTTATATGAAGAGATTTGTAGATTTAGTCTTTATATTTTGAGGGGTTTTTTTTGTACATGGGATGCCTGAAAGGTCTGAGTTTATTGTTTTCATCACTAATGCATATGATTATTTCAACATCATTTGTTGAAGCAACTTGTCTTCATTCATTGACTTATCTGTGTCTTTGTTGAAATCAACCAGCTGTAAAAGCAAGGGCTTGTTTCTGGGCCAGATATTTGCCAGGTTATTGAAATCTCTTTCTCTGTCTCCAATCTCTGTGTCTGTCTGCCTGCCTGCCTGCCTGCCTGTCTGTCTGTCTGTCTGTCTGTCTGTCTGTCTGTCACACACATACACACACACACACACACACACACACACACACACACGCACCCTCGGCCAACACCATCCTGTATTGCTTGTCATAGTTTTAGCAAATGTTTGAAATCAATGTAATCCTCCAACTTTGTGGTCTTCCTGTAACTGTGTTTGGCTGTTTTAGGTTGTTTGTATTTACTTTAGAATACGCTTACCAATTTCCCTAGTGAACCCTCTGGGCGAAGGAGCTCTGCCTCTGCCTTTGTTTCCCAGTCTTTCCAGACTCCCTGCGCTGTGCCATTAAGTTTGGCATTCTTATCACTTGGAGTTCTTTTTTGTTTGCCTTCAGTTATTTCTCCACTGCCTGTATTTTAGGTTAGTTCACTTTCAAGCTCATCAGTTCTTCTGTCATCCCTAATTTATTGTTGAACTCTTCTTAGATTTTTTTGGTTTTGATTATGATATTTTTAGATCCCCAAATTTCCAATTTACAGTTTTTAAGTAGTGCAAATTTCTCTGTTGAGATTCTACATTTGTGAGTTGGCTGTTGTGATACCTTACTTAATTGAACATGAATTAAAACCATTGCTTATTACTTGCTCAGTATAATTTTTATTGACCACCATTTTTCTCCTTTTAAGACTCACTCTTAAATTTTTTTCTTACAAATTTTATTGAAATTTGAATTTCATGTGCCGAAATAAATAATGTGTTACAGCAATCAGGGTTTTTGTTTTTTCCACCCCACTCCATTTTGTATGTTGTCTGGGCTTAAAATAAATGTTTCTTCACATAAAATATTGCTGATGTTTCTGATTTTTTTCTCCCTAATTTTTTTAATCCTAGCATACTCATGGTTACCTCCATATATGTTTTAGGATCAGGCAATAATTTGAGCAGAGGTTAGGTTGTGATCAAACACCTTTTGTCCATAATACCTTTGGTTTGCTCTTGCAGCTAAGCTCTCTCAAGTCTGCCCTAAGCATAGACATGGTCTTTCAGGCAAACACTCAGAGTCAGAGGACTTGTGCATTGTAGTTGGTGTTGCTTCTTCAGGGTCATCTTTCGGAATTTCTCTCTGGATATTGCTTACCCCTAAGCAATGAAGACCTGGGTTGTTCCCTGTGGAGTTTGACAAGGCAATATGTTTAGTCTTTGTCCTAAAGCAAGTGTTTTCTTTCTCAAAGCAAAACTTAATTTTCTGCCATCTCTGCATTGGTCACCATGAGAACATAACAAGGGTCATTAGTGAACCGTTGGTTGACTCTGCTGTTTATACCCTAAATGCTAGTCATTTGCAAAGATAAATACTTTTCAATGTATTGTCTGCCTTTTGGTTGCTTTCTTAACTTTTATGTAGTTATTGATAAAAATTTGGCTGGTTGTCTATGTGCTTTATGAAGAGATGGTTTTTCTATGTCCTCATGTTACCATAGCAAGATAATTTTCCTAGGTCTGAAGATATATTTTGCATTTGTAAATTATGTGCAATTTAAGATGTGTCTTCTCCTTTCATTCTCTTTTCCTGCATGCGCATCTGCATATTTATGCATAGAAACTTAGTCTTTGAAATTCACTTGTGGAGAGGAAGCTCCACTCCCAGGTGCTCTGACACACCCAGGATCAGAGGTGAGGAGGAACTAACATCTGTCCCAACACTGAGAGTAACTGGGACCAGTGGGACCAGGCACACAGGAACACCACCAGCCCAGTGACTCGGGTTCCTTCTGATCTGTCTGGGCTTGTGTCCAGAGTAGACCTTGGACGCAAGCTCTGCCGCCAGTCCCACAACACCTAGAGGAAGTTCCACTCCCAGGTGACCTAACAAGCCCAGGACCACAGGATCACAGAATCACAGGATCACAAACACAGCTTGACTCTGAGGAATTCTGACACAACCAGGATCACAGGAAGGACAGGCTCCAATCAGATTTAGCAAGGGCAGGTAACACTAGAGATATCCAGATGGCAAGGGGCAAGCATAAGAAAATAAACAACATAAACCAAGGTCACTTGGCATCATCAGAACCTACTTCTCCCACCATAGCAAGTCCTGGACACACCATTACACCGGAAAAGCAAGATTCAGATATAAAATCACTTCTCATGGTGATGATACAGGACTTTAAGAAAGACATAAATAGCACCCTCAAAGAAATACAAGAGAACACAGGTAAACAGCTAGAAGCCCTTCAAGAGGAAACACAAAAATCCCTTAAAGATCTTCAGGAAAACAAAATCAAATAGGTAAAGGAAATGAGCAAAACCATCCAGAATCTAAAAATGAAAATAGAAACAATAAAGAAAACAGAAAGAGAGACCATACAAAACCTAGGAAAGAAATCAGGAATCATAGATGCAAACATCACCAACAGAATACAAGAGATGGAAGAGAGAATCTCAGGGGCAGAAGACACCATAGAAAACATTGACACAACAGTCAAAGAAAATGCAAAAAGCAAAAAGTTCCTAACCCAAAACATCCAGGAAATCCAGGACTCAATGAGAAGACCAAACCTAAGAATAATAGGTATAGAAGAGAGCTAAGATTCCCAATGTAATGGGCCAGCAAATATCTTCAACAAAATTATAGAAGAAAATTTCCCTAACCTAAAGAAAGAGATGCCCATGAACATACAAGAAGCCTACAGAACCTCAAATAAACTGGACCAGAAAAGAAATTCCTCCTGACACATAATAATAAAAACACCAAATGCACTAAACAAAGAAAGAATTTTAAAAGCAGTAAGGGAAAAAGGTCAAGTAACATATAAAGGCAGGCCTATCAGAATTACACTAGATTTCTCACCAGAGACTATGAAAGCTAGAAGATCCTGGCTGGGCAGATGTCATACAGACCCTACAAGAACACAAAGCCAGCCCAGGCTACTGTACCCAGCAAAACTCTCAATTACCATAGATGGAGAAAATAAGATATTCCATGACAAAACAAAATTTACACAATATCTTTCCACAAATCCAGCCCTACAAAGGATAATAGATGGAAAACATCAACATAAGGAGCAAAACTACACCTCAGAAGAAGCAAGAAGGTAATCTTTCAACAAATCCACACAAACCTAATTCCACCTCTTACAATGAAAACAACAGGAAGTAACAATTACTTTTTCTTAATATATTAATATGAAAATTAATATTACCAACCTATCCTAATCGATTGAAATCCAAAAATATGAGGAATTAGAAATTTGTTGATTATCATCCAATGTTCTCTCTAATTTGGTAATTGGAGAAATAGGTCTAACATTGTACAATCTATATACACTTTCAGCTTGTTTGTGACAGTGTCTTGCTGTGTACAACATAAGGGTCTTGCTTCTCCCATCTCAGCCTCTCTATTAGTAGTATTGTTTATTTCATGTCTTTACACTATACTATGGTTTTCAGAACAGCTTATATATTTCAAAAGTGTTTATATACCCCAAAGAAATATAGATCATTAACTAGGGAGGTTGCTTATAAGAGAACAACAAAGAGTGAGACTGAATGCTTTGCCTGACATTTGTAACTTTTGCATCAAGTTTGAAGAAGAGGACTTTATAAGTTACTCTTTTTTGAGACGAATGCTTTTCCAAATTATCACAGCTAATGAACCAAATTCTTACCCTAACCCAATGTCCCTGCCACCCTCCAAGCAGAACCATTGTTCATTGAAACAGTTGGTGAATGACTTTATGGATAGACCATCTTAATACACAAACCATTTCTTAAATGAATGTAACCTGTTCTCTGTGGGCTCAGAATAAAGTCACTCACTCAAGTCAAATAGCTTTGACCATAGCAGGAAGTGTTTCCAAAAACCGAGCCTACAACTCATTTCTTGGTGCAGCAGAACTATCAACTCTTAGCTTAGCTATGATGGAGGTAAAATCCTTTGGTGATGTGAGGGTCATTGAAGTACAGCCTTATTCTAAATTTCTAAAAATTGTTCTTATTTTGGGCTTGTATCACAGTAAGAGCCAAGATTTTAAATTCTACTAAATACAAAACAAACAAAAAGACTTTATATATTTATGTTCATTTAGGAAAATACCAGTAGTAATGTATTAATTTGAAGTATACCGTTAATATGTTTGGAGTTATTTAAAATTTATATTGAGAAAAATGTATTTTCACTATTGCTGTAGACGAGCATCTACATAAGACTGTTAAATTGATTGTTGTTTTATATCAAACAACTTTTATAATACTTATTTGTATTGTTATAATATTTCATAAATTTTAAGGAATATGACAAAAAAGATATTGTAGGTATTGAAGGGGGGGTCTCTGGGTAGAGTGGGGGTACAAAAGGGAAACAAGAATGTGACTTAATTCTATTTACTTAAAATATGTTTTTAAATGTTAACAAATTCAGATAAATTGAAATCATGTAAATTTTCAAATCATAATGCAATAAAAGTTTAAAAAAAAAAGAATTGCTAAATTTCAACATTTTATAAAAAAAAAAAAAAAGAAAGAAAAGAAATTCACCTGTGGAGTATTTGTTTTTGGTATGATCAAAGTGACCTCATTTGTGGTATTATTGCCTAACTTAGTGCCCCTGCTTCGATAAAATAATGAAGGTGCACTGCAGTCCAAGACAGAAAGCTTGATTGTGTAACTATGTGAGTCTCAAACTCAAGAGAGGTAAAATTTGTTTGGTTGATTTGATTTCTGTCATCTGTTAGAGTCATGCTGTAACATACCCTTTTACTGTCAAACATCAACTTGTTTTGCTCTTTTTCCATTCTCAGAAAAGGGTCCTGGGACTATAAGCTTGGTGATGCTACTCAGGGAACAGTGCTCTCACTATCCAGAAGCTGTCAGTTGGAATGACACACTGCTATATCCTTTCATCTCGTGTTTATCCAAGGTTTACAATCAGGACATTTAACATGGGTAGACAGGAAACCATGGTGTTAGTTATCACAAGTTACAGCTTTTCGAGGTTCTAAATCTGCAAAGGTAAAGATAAATGCTGGTGAGATGACAGGCTACAGAAAACTTCAGACAATGATAGACGTGGGGGAATACGAGCACTAAAAGCCTATGGAGACATGCCAACAACTTGTAGAATGTAAAGCAAATGGATGAATCTTTAGGAATGTGTAATGTACTAAGGCCTCGTCATTAAAGATGAAATGTAGACCTCCAACTAGCAAGGTCTGAGCTCAGTAATTAATACAAAAGCAGACTCAGAGATGTTTCACTGGGGAATCCAACTGAAGTATTTTAAAGAATTAATACCAAATCTTTCTAAACTTTTCCACAAAACGGTAGTTGGTAAAGGGCACTTCCAAACTTGTTCTCTGAGGCTAATATTCCCTTGATGTCAAAATTAGATTGGAAAAGGAAAATATAGACTGAGTGATACACTTTTGTTCTTGATAAAACTCCAGCAAGCCAAATTCATCAACACACAAAAACATTTATATTCTGTGATCAAGTTGGATTTATCCTTAGATAATCTGAGTGGGTAAAGAATGGAAATCAGTCACGTAGCCCACAATTCAGCAAAATGAAGGACGAAAACCACAGGTTAGCTCAATTTCAGAAAACAAAGATGTGAGAAAACTTAACAAGCTTTTTAAATAAAACTCACTGCGGGGGTGGAAGGATATCAACTTTAATACTGCTATCAAAATAAACTATGAAAAAACCCAAGCCACCATCATTCCCATGGTGAATAAATGAAAATTTGAAATCTTTCTCTTTAGACTTGGGAACCAAGCATAAAGCTCACTACCAATGTTTTTATTGAACATATTACTGGACCAAATGGGCAAGAAAAAGTAATTAAACTCATACAAATTATGAAGGAAAAGTAAAACAATATCTGTTTGCAGTTATTATATTCAGAACTGTAAATATTTCATGAGAAACTCTTTAATAAACAAATTCAGGACAATTGCTATAATATGAGGTCATCATGCAGAAAAATCAGTTGTATTTCTACATAGTACTGGTGAACAATTAGGAAAAAAATGGAAAACAACGCTGTTTATAGTAGCATCAAGCATACAAAAGGCAGGCATGAACTTCACCAAGGAGGCAACAAACTTACTTACCTAAAACTAGAAAATATTATGTGCTAGCAAGAGAAGCAAGTAGCTTTACATGCGATTTTCATCTCCTACTGTTTTCTTCCAAATCCAATCCCCCGGTCTCATCCCCAGCATTCTCCAGAGGCTGATAGAGATCATTCCTTCCAAATTTCCTCCCCCAGCTCATCGCTTTATCCCAGCATGAAATGCAGCAGACATGCCCTAGGAACCCAGCCAAAGAAAGAAGTAGGCCAGCAAAATGAGTGGGCAAGCTTCAGATCTTCCTTCTCTCTCCTTCCTCTGTATCTAATCCCCAGTCAAATTTCCAGTTCTCTAGCAGGACACCTGTTCTGGCCTCTCACTCTCTGCCCGTATTCTCAGGGAACTAAGCAGATCCTGGTGGGAAGCTCAGCTTCCTTCCTTCTATGAACTCCTTCCCAAACCATCCCCACTCCAAAATGTCAGCTCCCAATACCTAGAAACAAATTTTGCTAGGAAATCCCAGTGACTAGAAAGGGGGTAGATCCTGATGGGAGACAAGGTGGGAAGAAACTGGGAGGAGTAGAGGGAGAGGAAACTGTAACCAACCCACCAACCAACCAACCAACCAACCAACCAACCAACCCACCAACCAACCAAC
>JADRCD010188993.1:25431-35584 GCA_019843815.1 Montemys delectorum | reverse complement strand
GAATCCCTGACAGACCTCTCTTGTCACCAAATGAAGCTTCTAGAACTGAGACTGTGTTACCGCTGAGTTGTTAGAGAAAGAGGTCCCATTGGAATACCCAACATCCCAAGCTCTTGCCAAGGCTACAAGACACTTTCTACAAACTTAAAGCAAAGACCCATTGCTGAAAACAAGACCTACATAACTCCCTGACTATGGAAAAGTTGAGCTGCTGCCACTATAGTGCCCTTACCCCTTCCTCTAGAGTCTTTGGTACAGGAAGGTAATTGGCATTTTTTCAGAAGAGATGTAAACACAAAACCAGACACAAATCCTTTGATCTACTGTGGTTTTGCCTGCAAGATATGCTAGTGCACTGGTAGCACAAAGCTTGTAGGAGTAACCAACTGATAACTGATTTACCTTAAGGGCCACTCCACCTGATACCCAATACTCTTCGGATGGCCAAGAACTGGAGACTTTAGAGCCCAGGTTCCAAGGGTAAAACCAAATACTCTTCTAAATGAAATGTAGTGATAAAATGACTTCTCATGGCATTCTGCTATACTCATAGATCAGTAACTTGCCCAGTGGTCATCAGAGATGTTTCTTTCTGCAGTAGATGGGATCAAATACAGAGATCCACAGCCAGGAATTATGCAGAGAGTGAGAGACCTGGGACACTCAGTACTAAATGGGGTGTCTCTGTCACATCCCTCTCTATTGGGCTCAAGGTTCCTAATAAAAGAGACAGTATAAGAACCAGATGTATGGAAAACACCAACGAAACAAGGTCTTCTAAATCAACATGATCAGAGCTCATACAAACTTAGAGACTGAGGCAGCACGCACAGAGCCTGCATATGTCTGTACCAGTTCCTTTGTGTGTATATGATGGTTTCCAGTTTAGTGTTCTTATGGGAATCCCGAATACGCGAAAAGTGGTTCTGTCATTCTCATGTCTATTCCTGGCTCTTTTTCTCTGCTTTGTCAAACTCTGATGGGTCAGTCTTTGTTTACCTTTTTATATTTTATTTTATTATATTTGGTTATTATCCATTGGGAGCCTTTTAGTTTCTAGTGAGGGAAAGACTGGTATCTGGATGAGAGGGGAGGGGAGGAAGAACTGGGAGGAATAGAAGAAGGGGTGGGGGAAACCATAATCATGATAGAATATATGAGAAAGGACTCTATTTTCAGTAAAAGGAAACGATCATGCTTACAAACAGTTTATGAGAGTAGGATTGTTCAATTCTGATACTGTAAAATTGAAAAAAAAGAATCTACAGGTAATAAATTGAGATATATTAATGTGAAAATGATTCATATTTAATAATGTAAAATAAATTTTAAACCCTTAATATAGCTGTAAACAATAACTATAAAATAAAATATAAATACAATATGTAAAGTTATATAACCTAGAATGTGTTTCCTAAATTTAGATAATGCTTTAAATTTTCAGGGAAGGAAAAAGAGGAGGAAATGGGCTTTAAAAGTTTTTCATTGCTGAAAGTTACTGAAAGAACATGAAGTATTATATAGAGAAATAACATTTGAAATTAATATAGATTAGTGTAAAAAATACCATCCGAGACTGGAGAGATAGTTCAGTTACTAAAAATGCTTGACGCTCTTGTCAAGGACGGGGGTTCAATTTCCAGCACATATGTGGCACCTTACAGTCACCTGTAACTCCATTTGCAGGGAATCCCACATCCTACTCTGACCTTCTCTGGCAACAGGTTCACATGTGATGCACACATCTATGTGCAGGTACTCACACACAAACATAAAAAATGAATCACCCTTTAAAACATACAGTCTTTCAGGGGTTTCATATGAAAACTGGAATGGAGTTTCTTTCTGCTATCGCAGAGATAAAGAGAGAATTAGGGTGAACCAAAGTACTTTGACCATGGGAAATTCACATTGTATCACTAACCCATGCTCTTTATGATGAGAAGAGCCCTGCTTCTAATGAATGCTTAAATGTTCTCATCCTCACATTCTCTTGTGCACAACAGGGACTGTAGCAGCCACCCACACGACTGAGGAAGAACATGGCAACTGCTCACCTAGGGAAATTCAGCAGGCATTGAGCAGGGTTAGTGCTAACACACAAATGAGTGAAAACACATACACTATATATGGGAACAGATCGCAGCATATTTGTAGTTCTGCATTGTGCATTCCCTGTCACCCCACTATGTGTTCTTTGGAAAGCAGGAAGTTACTCTTCTGTTAAGAATATTCATGTTGAACCCTGATGACCTCCTAGCTAGCCCAGCTTCTAGGGGAAAGTATCTTGCAAATGGTGTCTCAAATTTCTGTTTTACCTAAGACCCAGTAGTTCAGTGAAAATTTTCTATCAAGGCTCATAAAACTTGAGATAAAATTCCCAGAATCCTTGTCTGGAGAAACATGGATTACCCTTATTGTGTCATTCATCATGAGGCTACTTATTCTCTCTGTGCTTTGAATAGCTACACACACACACACACACACACACACACACACACACACAATTGTAATAGTAACTACTGAGGATGATTGTGTAAAGGTTAATTAAGTTCTTACATTTGTTGTGTGTAGAAAACACTTAGCATGGGGGAGTGGAGATGAGCTTTAAGTAACATGCACGCATACCATCAAAAGGCCTTGAGTTCTATCCCTAGAACTACATAAAACCAGGCAAGGTAGTGCGTGCTGATAATCCCAGGAACAAGAGGTAGAAGCGGAAGGATCAGGAGTCCAACATCCTCCTCCAGTATATAGTATATACAAGCCAGCCTGGCTTCATCTTGGGGTTGAAAGACATCTTTTGTTATACACAAACTGGTTCGTTTTTGTTTGTGATTAAATCTGTTCTCTGGGATTGGGCTATGCCTCGCCTGTAAATTTCAATACAAATAGTTCTCCTGCACTGCTTGTTCTGGGAAACAGCAGCCATGCACTTGGTTTAAAAATTTGTTATGACACTCTTACAACCCTAGCTTTGTTTCAAAATGTTATGACTACCTTGCTATGACTATCTTGCATTGACTACCTTGATATGCGTACCCTGTTAAGCTGCTTCTGTCACTTGACATTTCTGTCAAATCTCCCATTTGGAAATTCCCTATACCTAAGATTAAAACAAACAAACAAACAAACAAACAACAAAACAAAACACCACCAACAAAACACCACAAAACAAATCACCTCATCTTGCCCATGTCCATTGTGCTGACTTCTTAGATCTCACTTAGGGGAAGGCTGCAATGTACACAAATAAAAAACTTGCCTTAATTAATTGCTTGCTTTAATCAACTTGGACCTAATTGTTTGGGCTGGTAGTCTTTCTCCGTGCATTTTTGTGATTTACAAATTTTCAGTGTCTCTATGGGTAATACGAGATCATGTCTCTAAACTAAAATAATGAAACAACAATAAAAAACGAAACAATCCAGCACATGCCAGTGCTTAGTCATTATCAGTCACTACTGTCAGTACCAAAGTCAACCATTGGGTTGCTTCGTTTTGTCCCTTTTCTCCTGTCAGGTCACTATTTATACATTAGTACACTTGTTCTTTGTTAGAGATACACACAATTATTAGACATGTTTCATAATTCTGCATAATAAAAAGGGATTTCTGAGTAGATTATGGTATGATGAGTTGTTTTCTGAAATATCTTTATAGTATATATCTCATATTTTTGAAATAAATACAACACAGTTATTAATGAATTGTTACTACATTTCATTACTGATATTTGTCTTCTTGTTATATTCCTTAAGTAAAATTATTAACTTGTCTGAGTCACAGATAATTTATTTTCTAAGCATGGAAATGACTATATTCATCAAACTGGGCTGTCTTACCAATATACCGCAGAGTGGTTGGCCTAAACAACCCAAATTATTTCCCAGTCTGGACAGTCACAAGTCAAAGATCTAGCAGCTCTGGTCTCAAAGGAGCATGAAGATGTCTGCCTTCTCACTTGGTCCTCAGGAAGCCATCCTTACTCCTAACTAACCATTTCACTTACCTGCAGAACTTACTTCCACACACAGTCAAACTAGAGATGATTCTGTAGCGCCCATGCGGGACAGGAGCCAACTCAAGCCTCTATGTTATCTAATGTTCCACTTCACTCTGTCTTATTAAAGTGTGAATCAGTCCCAGTCAATTAAGCCTGTATTTGGCTACAAATGGGTGTCGTCTCTTACCACAAAATCACTTACCATCTTTGGACCACAAGGGACACTTCAAATTTCTTCTCCCCAACTGAAACCATATTTTTCCAGTTGCCAGTTGAAGTTATCATTGTTTTTTCCTTCACCATCTCTTTCCAATGAGTCACCGTGTGGGACTGACCCATCTTTTGAAGCACTCTTTCATTTTTATTAACCCTGTCACCACCTCATGATACAGCTCTAATCACTTGATGGATTACTAGTACTACATCCTCACTAATCTCCTTGCCTGCCTTTTACTTCCTCCAAAGGAGCATACATACTCAATTACTCTTCCTAATCCAATCCTATTTTCATTTCAATGCTTGTATTTTTCCCATCATGCTCAGTCTGAGAGAATCTCTTTGGTATCCCAAAGTCTTTGAATTCTTATAAATTAGGTTTGGCTTTCCAAGTCTTTTTTTTTTCACACAAATTGTGTCTAAACTATAAACTTGGAGGATTGACATTAAAGTGTGAAGCCACTGGACCCTGGGGCTTCCTTGAGACTAAACAACCAACCAACCAACCAACCAACCAAAGAGAATACACGTGTGGGACCTAGGCTCCCCGCGCATATGAAACGGAAGTGCAGTTTGGTCTTCATGCAGGTACTGTAAAATCTGTAGCAGAGGCTGTTCCTGATTCTATTGTCTGCCTGTGAATCCCCTTCTCCTAACTGGGCTGCTTTATCTAGCCTCAGAGAGAATGTGCTTAATCCTGCAGTGACTTGATAAGTCAGGGTGGGGCCACTCCATTCTCAGAGGAGAATGGGAGGGGAGTATGGGGAAAAGGGTGTGTAAGCGGGGAGGGATGAGAGGAGATGTTGGAATCAGGATATAAAATGAATACATAAATTAATAGAAAAAAATCATGTATTTTAAACTGATTCTTATGCATAATAATTATTTTCTATAGTTCCTTTTTTCCAATACAGTGTCTTTCCAGGCAACACTTTCTACAGTGTTACTCAGAGAAGGTCAACATGTCTAGTCTGGTGCCATGTGATGTGTCAGTCAAGACAGTACAGAGGGGAACCTGATGCTATCTCAGTGTTGACTGGATCAGACGATGGCTTTTTCTGCAGAGGAGAGAATGCATATGATTAGGTGCAGCTGCTTCGGCTTTCTTCCTCAGCAGAGATAGCGACTTCCTCCTGGCTTCCGGTTGCCAGTAACAGTGATGCTCTGCCCAGGAAAATTCTACACACAAGTCTTTTGTCTATGAATGAATCAGTGCCCACTCAGTGATTGTTTCTTCACTTTGAGTCTGTCTTTCTGGGTTTGTGAGAGGTTGGGCATGCTGGGTTCCTCCACTGGGATACAATCTCATGATGCCTCAATTGCAGCACACTTGTAGAATGCATAATAGTCAAGTTCCCATAGGAAACCGAGACAAGAGGACTTACTTAAGTAAATCTGTGACTCCACAAGAGTCGGGATTAAGTAATCGCAGGGTATTCAGTGGAGAAGGGCAAGACCAGGACCCAGTCAGTATGTAGACCGTTTCCATCTTTGAAGGATTTGAGGTGTGGAAAGGCTGAAGGTATATGCTCTAGTCTAAGATCAGCTTCCTCAATACTCAAGTTGGATTGATGTCCTGTTCTTTCAGCTACAAAGGAGCCAAGATGAGGTCAAGCAGTCAGTAAGTCAGTCAGGCAGTCAGGCAGGCAGACAGGCAGACAGGCAAACAGGCAGACAGGCGACAGGCAGACAGACAAGCAGGCAGATAGGCAGACAGGCAAGCAGAGTTTCCTCTCCCTTGGGGGCTTTTATTCTAAACAGGCCTTCAGCGGATTGGATAAGATCCATACACATAAAGAAGAGTGATATACATTCTCCAGACTATGGGCTAAAATATTACCATTATCCAAAAATAGCCATACATACCCAGAAAATAAATTCGTAGTCAAATTTCTGGGCACTATACGACCTAGTCAAGTTGGAATACATAATCAAATACCATATAATACCTTTAAAAATTAACTCATTCCTGACTTCAAATTTTTACTGTGCCCACTACAATAAACCCCTAACCTATCCCATTTAACATTATGCAATAACCTATAATTCCTGTCTCACGAAATAGATGATGCACATAGAACACAGCTTGCATGAAGACTGTAAAGGAAGAACTACCTTGCTCGCTGTTCATTCTACCACGTTTCTTCCCTCAGATCAAAATTTCTTACCCTAATGCATTTTAAACCTCAACTGATATTTTAAAAACAGAAACCCTCTATTTATTGCTGAAATTCTTCAATAATTGTTTCATGATTTGTATCTTTTTAAAATATTACTGTATGTCTTATATATACAACAGAGTACTGATAGAATTAAAACAATTTTTATGCTCTATGTTAGTTACCTAGTCTCATTTTGACTTTGTGTCTATGTAAACATTTTCCTTTTCCTGGGGGGCTATGAAATCTTCAACAGGGCTTCCAGAATAGCTCAAATTTCCTAAGCCTGCTAAATGAACATAGTAATAAACTGATTCCTAAGGACTTTCCATTATTTTCATAGACCAAAGGATCTCAGTGCTCATCTAAGACGCTTCTGTGTGCATTAAATGGTGAGTAGAAATGATTCGCAATGGGTCAAAGTTGGGGGGTATCAGACTGAATAATTCTCAGTCCTAAAGGGACCATATACACTAGCTACCCATTTCCTAAGGCTCTGGGATCACAGCTGAAGAGATAGAAGAGATAGTTTAAAAGTCAGATGAGTAAAATAAAATAAAACAATAAATAAAAAAAAAACATATTCTGATCACCTCAGATCAGCTGTACATTTCAACTCAAAGCGGTGGTATCAGCTTGTACAAAACAAGGTAGAGCTTAAGCGTGAACAAATTTCAGTGTGAAATGGGAAACTGGCCATACAATATCGCCTGTAAAGGTGGAACTATTAGCATTTGTTAGCTGCTGGGATTGGAGCTATAGCTGTCTCTAAGAGTGTAACCTCTAGTAGATCAATCTCTAATGAAAATCCTGCATCTCAGAATATTTAGGCAGCACAAACTGGTCTTGAAGATTTGTTTTGTCTTGTTTTTGACACAAAATTGGCTGGTAGGGAAAGAGGGTAGATCTAGGAAGAGCTGGGAGTTATATGAACAACATCAAACAGGTTGCATGAAACTCTTTAAGCACCAATAAAAGTTTATATAAATATATAATATCTTGTGATTTGTTATATGAAAAGCTCAGTTAAATTCAACTTTACAGCACTTCCAGAAGCACAATTCTGGCCTGTCTTTTCTGAAAGACTTAAATTCTCAGCCTGAAACACTATTAAACTCTGCAGCCACATGGTGTTCAGCAGTTGTTAAGATCTGTTGAATTCCAATGGAGTTTTGCCTTTGGGTACCAGGATCAGCAAACACACAACAGGAGACTGTTCAAGAACTGACCCCAATTATCTGGATGCAATTCAATTAAATGTAAACTCTTAAGTACTATTTAAGCTACTAAGGTTTCTGGATAGACACACCCTTGGGCTTTGAATACATAGATTTCAGCTTCATCCCATATTTTGAACATCAAAATAAATCATCTTTATTATATTTTAGAATGAAAACACTGAATTTGGGTAATTTTACAGGTGTATTTTCTCTTCTCTGGACCTTCAGATGTTAGGTGTGTATAGTATGAGGCTGTATGCCTTTTTGGGTATATTCCTGGTGTGCTCCTTGAGGGCAAATATTTTCAAAAAGGGGAATTGTTAGTTTTTTTGTAGGCAATTGTGTTTCATTCTGAATGATGTAACAATTATCTTGCCTATCTAACCTTACTGAAAAATGTCATTTTTCTTTTCTTTTAAGTATTATATTTGTGTGGGACGCTGGAGAAGGAAAAGAATTTTCTCACCTGAATAGTTTTTTTCCTCCCTCATGATTCAGGAAAACTTAATTTCATACTCTCTGCTGATTCTGTTTTCATGCAGTGTGGATTTGCAAACCCTGATACAAACTATGGGTAATCAACTGAAATAATAGTCCAGAAAAAAAAAAGCAAACATTTAGGATGAAGAAATGTGGAATTTTGGTTGTCTTTCCGTTTTTTAGTTTGCCTTAGGATCCCCAAATGTCTTTTGTTGGTAAGATAAAGATAACTGGAAGTGTGATTGATGCAAATTACAGAAGAGAGCTAGGTTTGAAGAGAAAGCATCTGTTAAAACGAAAACCGAGCTATTCCGATCTTAAATGGAGATAATGGAAAGCTGTGCAGAAGCATGGCTGACTTGTAATTCACTGTATTGATCTTCTTTTGTGTTTAATAAGATTGTGATTATGTCATTTTCCTCACATTTGTTTACTTCTTTTCTTGTGTTAAAAAAACAAACTTCTACTAGCTATCCAGTTCAATGAATGAAAATAAATTTAGCTGTAACCTAAATAAAATATTGGTTTTTCAACAGCGTTTTTCAATAAATTTGAATGTTTCTCCTAAATACAGTGATCTTATTTTCTAATATTCATTTATGTAAGAGAAATCGCTTGCCCATTTTTTTTTCTTGTGAATGAGTCAGGGCCATTGGCTGAACACTTTCTCTCCAATCACTTCACCCCAGCACCCTTTAATATTGATTAGCTTATTGATATAGCAGACCCAACACATGGATGAATACCACCCATAATATCACCTAGTCTAATGTTTTGTCACATACGCAATAAAATCAAAAGAAGTAGAAAGAAAAGACAGCACACAGAAAAACTTAAGAAAGATGACAGGGACAACTGTTCTGCTTGTGCAAGATCCTTCCTCGATAGTTTGAAAGTAATTTTTGTTCTCTTAAATATATATATATACATATATACATGTGTATATACATATATACATGTGTGTATACATACAGACACACACACACATACACACACACACACACACACACACACACACACACACACACATAGGTTTTCTTATTTTCCAAAGAAAGGTTAAAGCTAATATTCTGAATCCTGTAATTTCTACATGATTTGATTTGTGTTGATCAGCTCTTTCTGTTTCACCACCAGTCTATTTCAGATGATAAAACAAAATGGCTTCCTGTTCATCCTCCACCATCTACTATAGGAACATTTGCTTGTATATTAGATGGCCCCGCTTTGACCTTACTGTCAGTATTCTCTAATCCCTTCTTGTTTTAAGAAGTGGGTCCCTGTGCTTGATGAGGTGGCTCACTGGGTTAAAGTGTTTGTCAGTAAATCTAATAACTTGAATTCAATTCTAAGAACCCACCAGGTTGATGGAAAGAACTGACTCCCACAAGCAGTCATCTAACATACAGACGTGCAGTGCCATGAGTACAAACACTACACACACACACACACACACACACATGAATAAAAGGTTCAAGAAATAAAAGAAAAGTAGTCTAGGTACATTTTCTTATAAACTTATGATAATGTTAACTCTATTAAACTAAAAATATATAATAGGTATAAAATGAATATTTTGACTAAAATGTCAAAGTTTGAATCAAAAACTGTCCTCAAACCTAAAGTTCTTCTCATTAATGTTCCTCTTAGAATGCACTCTACCCACATCAAAAACTACCATTAAGGATTCCTGCTCTAGAGATCAGAGTTCTTTGCCTGGGTGGAAGCATCACATTGCCCTGGGACTGAGTAGTTCACAAGGTCAATGGACTAGCTCTAGGAAGTCAGGCAGATGCTAAGCTATGCTATGGAGTTAAGACAGAATAATTTGTTCTTTGATGAGAAACTGTACTTAGTTACCCCCAAACTCCTGCCCAGGTAGAGTAGCTCACACACAGGATGGGAAGTCTGGAACTTTTCATAGTAGTTAGAGAAAGCATTGCTTCTTTCCCCCTCTTTCCCTTCCCCTTCCCTTCCTCATTTCTCCTTCCTCCTTCCTCCCTCCTCTCTCTCTCTCTCTCTCTCTCTCTCTCTCTCTCTCTCTCTCTCTCTCTCTCTCTCTCTCTCTCTTTCTC
>JADRCD010188993.1:0-25331 GCA_019843815.1 Montemys delectorum | reverse complement strand
GTGTGTGTGTGTGTGTGTGTGTGTGTGTGTGTGTGTGTGTGTTTTCTATGCATGCTCCTGAGACTGGGCTTCCCCAATATTTTGGGCTTCATTACTTTCTGTTCTTTAGAAGTCTCCCTCCTTTCCATGTGGCTACTTGCCAGCCATGTGCTGAGCTCCAAGCCATCTTAAGCACCATATGCAATTCCCTTGTCTCCTCTGTTCTCTTCCTTCATGTCCAGTAGCTGCCCTGCTGAAATTTACATCTTGCCTGCCCTGGTATTTTTCTATTTAAAAAAAAAAATCTAGCAAACTTGTCCTTGTACTTTTGTTTAAATATATCCATTTTTACACATATTTTTTGCTTAATAAGACCAAGAACTCTAATAGAGGAACCTTTCTCTATATCATCATGAAGCAGTTTGTGGGTGAAAACAAAGAACATATATTTAGCACAGATAGTGACTGACATGTGAGCTTTGCATCTTCCAAAAATCAGAATTGCTCTTTTATTGGTATGCCTTTATTTAAAAGATGTGAAAATATTTTCAGTCATTATCACCATACCAGAGACTCATAGCTATAAGAAAAGGAAAACATGACCATGGGGTCTCAAAGGATTTCAAAACCAATTGAATGCACAAGAGGAAGACCAGAGACTTAGAATACCAGGCAATCGGGGACTTCTATGATTAGGACTAATTTAAGCAAATTAATTTAATTTAATTGGGGTTGGATATTCATTGAACCATTCCTGCAACGTGCTTCTATAACCGGAGCCTCTACCCCCCATCTATAGAGGGGCATGGGCAGTTCCACATCTACGTGCTTTGTGATCTCTTCTGTGTCCTTAGTTCTTCCAATATAAGGAGCTTCGGCTTACACCTCAATTTTCCGACTGCCTCAATTTTCTTAATCATTGCTCATGAAGTTCACGTGTATGAAATTGTTTGATGGTTTGCATTTTGTTATTTGTGACAAATTTGTAATTCATTTGATGCTTTATCTGCTTGGTGAGAGACACAGAATAGGAGAAAAACAGTCAAATCTTGTTTGACTTATTCCCTCCCTCAGAATAACAGGCTGTCTACTGGATTGTCACGAAGTACCATTTCCTAATAGTTCATATGTCAAACTGAAACATTTGTCAAGACCTCCATGGGGGGGGGGGAACAAGTTCAATATCAAACTAATACTCAGAATAAAACTATCCAGAATAAGCCCTACTAGACAAAAATGCTGATAAATTCTGAGCTTTCCGGCTTTTGTCAATGTGTATGTATGAGGGGACCTCTGTCTAAGTCTCATCTAGTACCTAAGCTTTTGTAGTCTCATATACATGGGAAAGCTTGCTGGGGAATGAGTGTAAGGAGCAGGCATCAGAAGGAAACTGTAGGTTTCAGCAACACAGAGCATTAGTGGTCATGGCAACCACAGAGCCGGTGCCTTGAGCCATTTAATATAGCATCAGTCAGAATTAACACACGAAAAGGGATGGATCTCAGAAGCATGGAGCAAATCACCAGTGAATGAAATATTTCCCGGATGTTTCCAGGGAAGACCGAGAGAGGAGGTGTGTAATTGGATGATCCCTTGTTTGTAACTGGAAAACCTAAAATCACATTAAACTCTTACGTGGGCTCTGGTGTGAAAGCGGCCCTTAAAGGAGGATAAACACCTGCTTGCTGTACAGTTGGAAAAAAAACTCACCAAGCGTTACAAGATTATTATGGATTTTGTTAAAACCAGTCCAGAGGCAAAAGAGAAGAATATGATGAAATTGATTTATTTCAGGCTGATATTTAATGAAAAGCGAATCTGGAGGCCAGAGTTCTAATACTATTTCGTCTTCCTTTCAAGCCTCCAGCATCTTCTGACCGGAATCGTTTGCTAAACTAATATCTGAGCTTTCAACAATGTATCATCATTGCCAAACAACTAGGTATGTGTGTTTCTATTCACACGTGTATGGCTTCCACTTTGACACAGTGTGTGATATGAATGTGCTTATTAATATTACATAGTCAGATCACCTGCTGAGAGATAACTGTGTTTTACACTTGGATATCCATAGCCCAGACAGAAATATATGTTCAGGTAAACATTCTCACTATGTATGCATCTGGAGTTATTAATTCCGTGAACCCAGCACTATGACAGAACTTTGTATATGTATACTCCTTGACCAAGCTCCTCTCTCTCTCTCTCTCTCTCTCTCTCTCTCTCTCTCTCTCTCTCTCTGTTTCTCTCTGTCTTTCTCTCTCTCCCTCCTTCTCTCCCTCTTTCCCTCTCTCTCTTATCACCATTTGAAAAAAGCTAAAAGCTAAGAGAGAGGATTTTAAATGTTTTCATTACTAAGCAACTCTAAGAAGGGATGTATGTGACAACCATTTCTATTTTATTGCAATCAAATGGATACATTGATAAAACATCATACAATAGCCCATTAATAGACACAATTATAAAGTATCAGCTACGAATCTAAAAATAACAAAAGGTTAGAAGATTCATCCAGAATGACTGTTCATAAAGTCTACAGAATTTCTATGACATTCACGTGTCAATGAAGGGCCTTCTGCTGAAAGGAGCTTGTCAATCAATACATTAAGGGTGTGGATGGGGAGAAATTTGCTTTTGTGAAGCACTGGAAGGCAAGGAAATTTTATTTCAGTTTTACTGTGAATCTAAAATTGAACTTTATAAGGTCTATTAAAAGATATATTTGGAAAGTATTTTTTTCTAGAGAAGCTTGCTGTTTATTGAAGCCAATGGGAATTAATATAAAGGACTATTATGGGATGCATTTCAGAGACAGAAAATATATTCAAAATCATATTGAAATGTAGATGTTCTTTTGGTCTACTGAGGTCAGGAGATTTCTTCATGAAATGTAATGCACATATCAGGTGGGACTGCCTAACTCTTGAGAAGGCTGAACGTTGCTTTGAGCCCTCGAGAGGTCTAGACTTCAGGACAGGAGGCAGGAGCTGTACTTGATGTCTTTTTTGTGTCCAGTCATACAAGGATATGCTTAAGGTAACCCAGACCTGATAGATACGTTATTAATATTCACTATTTATAAATATGGTAGACTTTTATGAAATTTGATTTGTTGAAGGCTGTCAAATAAATAATATAAGCACTTTTAAACTGAAAATCAGATTTCATTTTCTAAGATGTCTATCTGACATTCTTTAAAAAAAGTGTGTTCATTTATTCTGCTATTATGTCCTCACTTCACCCTGTATCCTCGGGCTTCCTCCTCCCCACCTTTAACATATTTCTCTAGTCTCTCCTTTGGGGAACAAAACATAAATTCCTATAATTTTCTTACCCAGAACAATTTATCCGTCTCTTTTTATAGTTGGGTCTCCTGCTGACATCTGTGCCCTCAGAGTTACACCTTGCACAATGCTTTACTAAGGTATTTTGACAAATAACATTCCCTGTCTAGGATGGATTCTGGTGCCAGCTGTTAAGATAACACATCTTTTACTTGGTTATATAAGAACCTTATTTGTCCTGAAATTACCTTGGTGTGAATTGAAAGGTATAGATTGAAAAAAAAAAGTAAGAAATTACCCATTTAAAATCTCAGCTGTACTGAACACATGGCAAGGCAAGTCTTCATTTCCATGTGTTTCTTGCTGGGTCCTGTGAGATACCCAGTGTTTGCCATCTTCAGTGTAGAGATGATGAAACAGAAGTTCAGCGAGGTTATGATTTTGCTTAAAATTATATATTCACATACTAGAAAAGGCCTACTTAAACAAATTTTACCCTAATTGAAAAATATCTAATACAGTTATCACAAAAAGAAATATAGAAAATGGGAACATGCATCACATTTTAATATTTTTATAGGTTTTAGGATTTGACTAGTGCATTAAAAGACTAGTTATATATAGTCTAAGGGAAATGATTATATTTGTATCATTTTATTTTATTTTTTATTATTCTTAGCATATTTCTCTGTAAATCTCAGATCCTAAAGGTCAGATGAGTGGTCCTAAGAATTAGATGAAAAAAATAACATAGAAATATCTTGTTAATGAAAGGTAGTTTAGTCCAACAAAGGAACAGGTTTTGGACACAGCAAGACTGGCTTTAAATAACAAGTTAACTATCACTTATAAACATAGTGTCACTATGCAACTCTTTAAGCTTTGCTGTCCCATATATTAAAAGGTAAATTACTAACTTGAAGACATATGTACTGGATAAAATAATGAGCATGAGTGTTCTATTGATTAAACATATAGTGAGATAAGAGTTGAAATACACACACACACACACACACACACACACACACACACACACATAAAAATACAATGCCTTAAAAGACACTGTCAATAGGACAAAATGGCAACCAACAAATTGGGAAAAGATCTTTACCAACCCTATATTTGATAGAGGGCTAATATCCAATGTATACAAAGAACTCAAGAAGTTAGACTTCAGAGAACCAAATAACTCTATTAAAAAATGAGGTACAGAGCTAAACAAAGAATTCTCAACTGATGAACACTGAATGGCTGAGAAGTACCTAAAGAAATGTTCAACATCCTTAGTCATCAGGGATGCAAATTAAAACAACCCTGAGATTCCTCCTCACAGCAGTCAGATTGGGTAGGATAAAAGACTCAGGTGACAGCAGATGCTGGAGAGGTTGTGGAGAAAGAGGAACACTCCTTCATTGCTGGTGGATTGCAAACTGGTACAACCACTCTGGAAATCAGTGTGGCAGTTCCTCCGGAAATTGGACATAGTTCTACCAGAGGACCCAGGTATACCACTCCTAGGCATATACCCAGAAGATGCTCCAACATGCAATAAGGACACATGCTCCACCATGTTCATAGCAGCCTTATTTATAATAGCCAGAAACTGGAAACAACAGAGGCCCCTCAACAGAGGAATGTATACAGAAACTGTGGTATATCTACACAATGGAGTACTACTCAGCTATTAAAAACAATGAATTTATGAAATTCTTAGGGAAATGGATGGATCTGGAGAGTATCATCCTGAGTGAGATAACACAGTCACAAAAGAACACACATGGTATGCACTCTCTGATAAGTGGTTATTAGCCCAGAAGTTCAGAATACAGGAAGAACAGCCCAGAAACCACAAGAAACTTAAGAAGAAGGAAGACTAAAAGGTGGACATTTCATTCCTTCTTAAAAGGGGGAATCAAATACCCATGGAAGGAATTGCAGAGATTAACTACGGAGCAGAGACTGAAGGAAGGACAAGCCAGACTAAATATAGCTATCTCCTGAGAGACTCTGACAATACCTGACTAATACAGATGTAGAAGCTCACAGCCATCCATTGAACTGAGTACACGGTCCCCAATGAAGGAGTTAGAGAAAGGTTCTATGGAGCTGAAAGGTTTGCAGCCCCTTAGGACGAACAACAATATGAACTAACTAGTACCCTCAGAGTTCCCAGGGACCCATTCGCCAACCAAGGACTATACATGATGGGACCGATTGTTCTGGCAGCATGTGTATAGTAGAGGATCGCAAAGCTGATCATCAATGGGAGGAGAGGCCCTTGGCCTGTGAAGGTTCTGTGTCCCAGTGTAGGGGAATGCCAGGGCCAATAAGTGGGAGAGGGTGGGGTGGCAGGCATGGGGATGGGGGAGGCAACAGGAGTTTGTTCTTGTTGCCTTTGTTTGTTAGTTTGTTTGTTTTTTGGAGGGGAAACTGGGAAAGGAGAAATTTACATGTAAATAAAGAAAATACCAAAAAAAAAAAAAAATACAATGTCTTATATCACTTGTTACATTGTTATATTATAGAAGTGGTTGATGTGACATCACCCTCTTGTTGTCAAATGAGGTTGTCAGTTGCAATAAAGGATCACATGTGACAAACACATAGGCCTATATACAAACTGTGTTGCCTGGGACAGTGCTCTATAATAGCGCTGTAGTGCTGTATTTTAGAACCAGTAACACATCAAAATCCAAATGGCAAAACGTTATTGAAGAACTCAGCGTTTCTACGGATTCCTAGATTTAGACTTCGGAGTAGTTCCTTCACTCTACAGAAGACTTGCTTCAAAAATATGGGATGTTCAACTAGACTAGTAATTTCTATGATTGTTTAGATGTATGGTCAATACCAGCAAAATGGAGAGACAAGCATTCCCATGGTCTGGGGCCCTATAACTGCCAAATCTGTGCTCCAGTTAACCGAGGACACCTTCAATTCAGTCAGCTACCTAGATTTGGTTGGGGACCTGTCCAGTACTTTATTTTCTTAGAGTATGAATCTTCACCCCTTCTGCTTTAATGTAGATAGATGTACTAGATGCCACATGTACTTTGCTTAGATTTAAAGAATACTCAGATGTAAATTATGAATATGTATGCAAGAGTGTATCCGTGATTAACAAGGTGATCTAACCAGCGGATGAACACAAATATGGCTCCATGGATAGTACAAGTCTCTACCTACTATATGTGGAACCAGGCACATTGCTATTTTCCTTCAAGCCACTTATCATTTATGCACAGGAATCCCAGCTATCACCCTGAGCTGTTTACAAGCCTTTGGCTGGCTTTGACTGAGGCTAAGCACCACTACTGCTAAATTATTAGAAGCTCTGAATTATTAGAAGTCCTTTGAATTTTCCACTCAATCTTACCTTCAGGCTGAAGGGAGCTCAATGCTCTGCTGTGGAATACAAGGTTTAGTGTGGTTTTTTTTTTCTTCCTGAATTTTAGCTCAGCTGAAGCTATATCCCAGGAGATTTCTTAGCTTTTGGGTCTTTTCAAGAGTTTTTACTCTATTCATAAATTTTGTTTGTTTGTTTGTTTGTTTATATTATCTTAAGAGGTGTGTGAGAACAGGTTCAAGAAGCAAAACTCTACCACTCTTTAAGGACACAGCTTCCTCCAGCCATCTAACTGTCACCCCGATCTCAAAAGTCCCCTCTCCCTCGACCGGAGTACAGAATGTTAGAGGATGGCCTAGTCAGTCATCAATGGGAGGAGAGGCCCCTGATTCTATGAAGGTTCTATGCCCCAGTGTAGGCAAATGCCAGGGTCAGGAAGTGGGAGAGGGTGGGTTGGTGAGCAGGGGGAGGGAGGAGGGAACAGGTTTTTTTTGTTTTTGTTTTTGTTTTGTTTTGTTTTTCTTTGGAGGGGAACCAGGAAAGGGGATATCATTCAAAATGTAAATAAAGAAAATATCTAGTTAAAAAATGAAATAGGACTAAGATTTACAAAAAGGTGATTAAAGACAAGAATGGAGACCTAATTCAACTACTGAATGCCCAACAGCTGAAGGTACTGGCCCCTCCGTTACAGACAGGCGCACTTTTCCATTGAGTGCTGTACTTTAGGAACATACTGCATTTCTCACGCACATTTTTTTGTACTGGAAGCCTTTGTCTTCTAAGTTAACATTTAGGTTCCAATCCTCTACTTTGCTTTATTCCATAGGCAGCTTGGACTAATTCATTTTATATCTTTCAATTTCCCAGTATCCAGTAATAAAAATGAGAATAAGTATACCGGTTGCATTCTATTATTTTAAGGATTAAATATAACTCTGACATCTACTTACTTACTAAAAAGCTATACACACAAACATTAAAATGTGTGTGTATGTGTGCATGTACAAACATAAGTAAATATGGAGAAAAATACAAACACTATTATTTTGGATGAAACTTGTCATTGAAAGATCTGGAATACTCCTGGATATTTATATAGCCAAGTGTTGATTGTTGAATGCCCCACCCAAGGTGGGGGGACTGTTAATCTCCTTATGTTACTATCATACTTGTATGGCTCAGAGGTGGTCCTGCTAATTTGCCAGGCTTCAGATAAGTGATTCAGAAGCAATGAGATGCCATTTAACTTTCCTCAATATCCTACTTCTATGCTCTATTGTTATTCTCCAAGTGTCAGCACAGTTAAGTTACATCTCAGAGACACATTAATACAAAAAGAGGAGGAGGAAGCTGGAGGGTGGAGGGTGCAGATATTACAGAAAATGAAATTGTTGGGACACAATAAAGGGAAAAAAACATTACTGGGAACTCGAGAGAGGGCTCAGTGTTTAAGAGTACTGGTGGCTCTTCCAGTGGACCTGAGTTCAGTTCCCAGCATCCACGTGGTAACTGTCTGTAATCGGGTCCAGTGGATTCTACTCCCTCATACAGACATACAAGTAGGCCAAACAACAAATGTACATAAAAATAAATGAATAAACTTAAAAAAGAATAACACTGAAATACAAATAAAACAAGAACAAAGGAGATGACTCATGAATCTAGTTGGCTGAAAGTTTACATACCTAAAAGGTTGCTTTGTCCTGTTTTGTTTTGATATCCAAAAGCAAATAGTTACAAGAAATTTATTTGCTATACATCCTTATACTATCACTGAAAAGTATATTGGGCATACACAAGGGTGAAGGTGACTTGGCTTTCAATTTAAGCACTCTCTTAAATGTTTCATTATTTTCCAAGCTAGCTTCCACAGAAAACCACTGGCTGACATATTAAAACATTAATAGATATACCACAGAAAGAAATGTTCCTAAGTTACCAATTTGGAAAATGTGGCAGGAAGCTCTCCCTACAATAAGATTCAAATTTCACATTAATATCAGCTCGCCCGACCACAAAGAGCTCCCAGAGACTAGATCACCAACCAAAGAGTATATTGGGGGGCAGAGATCCATGGCTCTAGAGACATAGGTAGCAGAGAACTGCTTTGTCTGACATCAATGGGAGAGGAAGCCCTTGGTCCTGTGGAGGTTTGATGCCCCAGCTTAGGGGGTTGCTGGAGAGGTGGAGTGAGAGAGGGTGGGTGGGCGAGTAAGCACCCTCAAACTAGCAAAGGGGAGGGAGCAGAGGGATGTTGTGGAATGGGGGACTTGTGGAGAGGTAACAAAAAAAATCCTGAACACTCCACAGGGTAGATAGGAGGGTGGACAGGTGGATAGATACTTAACCATTGATTATCCTGAGTTCTCTGCTTTAGATCAGGGAATGCTTTCAGGGATTTTTACTATCTGATCATACAGACCAGCCTTCCATTAGAAATTCTTCCCTATAAAGTGAGGAAACCTGATACCCATATCTTACAGCTACTGTGAACTCTCTCAAGACCACATACAGCATCAGTAGTTCTAAGCACATAGCTTTTTAAGTATGTTGGCTCCCATGGTTGTCTTGGTTCTGGTTATTATTTAAACAATACCACCACATATCAAGAAAGGAGCTGAAAGTCCCCAACATTACTGTGGCAAATTATAGAACAACTGACAAGTGATTTCCTTTCCAGATGGGAGAAGTTCACTTCTACATACCTGTCCCTATGATGATGCAGAATCTATTCTAGCCTAAGGCTCAAAAGACAGATCAAGTTCAGCTTTCGCTCTCGCACCCCTGAAATCTCGCTGGAGCCACGCTGCTAGTCTGCTAGAGGGGACAGTGCCTAGAGAAAAGCCCCATATGTCCATCCTAGGCTATCAAAGCAAATCACTCCTGCTAATAAACCAGTTGGTCATAAGAACACGAAGAAAATGGGTCCAGCTGTCCTAAACCAGAACTATCCTGATAACTACCACAATCATGAACGGTATAATTGTTTTAAGCCCTACACTTCTAAGACATTCTGTTATGCAGTGACTGCTGATATATCAGTCAAGAAATGGCACTTTAATTCTAATCTACTGTGCTGGTAATCTCTTTGAAGCAAAAATGTACTTCTCAGTAAAATGTGATCTGTTGATGTAGTGTATATTTTTCTATTTATGAGCACTCATTGATCCATATACAAGTATGCGGCAGCTGTTTGAAGTTGAGAATGTAGTCACAAAAGAGTTTTTTCAAACATGTTTATATCTGTATCTAATCTCCCCACTGGCATCATTTCCAACCATGAAGGACACCTGTCTATGCATTTTTAAACAGAGTCTTATTATAGTCCTGTGTACCTGGAAATTCTAGAAACACTGTCTTGGCAGAGCACAAATTGTAGATATGACGCTGTACAAACCTTACAGGGAATGCCACTTAGTAGGAAATCTAATATTTTCCATGAGAAAAATAGAACATCATTGTCATCAAATGCTACCAGGGATGGAGAGAGGGGTATAAGAAGAAACTTTAGAGGGTCCCAAAGACCTTGGGTGGGGTAGGCTCTCAGGACTTGGTGTAGGTGACCTTAGGCAAAATGTCCAACAGTGGATATATGGAATCTGAAGAGACCACCTCTATTAGTTAGGCAGGACCACCAACGAAGGCACAAATGGGGACACCAACTCACCTATAAAACTTTCGAACAAAAATTGATCCTGTCTAAAAGAAATACAGGGACAAAAATGGAGCAGAGCCTGAAGGAATGGCTGAGCAGTAACCAGCAGAAACTGGGATCCATCCCATGGGTGGGTACCAATTCTGACACTATTAATTATTCACATTGTGCTTGCAGACAGAAGCCTAATGTGGCTGTTCTCTCAGCGGCTCTACCCAGCAGCTGACTAAGACAGATGCAGATACTCACAGCCACACATTAGACAGAGGTCAGGGACTCCTATGAAAGAATTAGGGGAAAGACTGATAGAATTAAAGGGGATGGCAACTCCATGTAAAGACCAAGTGTCAACTAACCTGGAACCCCTGGGAATTGCCAGAGACTGAGCCACCAACCAAAAAGCATACACAGGCAGGTCTGAGGCTCCAGGCACATATATGGCACAGGGCTGACTTGTCTGGCTTCCTGAGGGAGGATACACCTAATCTTTGATGAAACTTGATATCCCAGGGTAGGGACATAAGGGGGCAGGCAATGCCCTCTTAGAGGCAAAGGGGAGGCGGAGAAAGAACTCTGTGTGAGGGGAGGGGGGAGTGGCAACATTTGGAATGTAAACAAATAAAATAAATAACAAGCTAAAATAAAATATTGGAATGAATGTTGTTTAAAGACTTACACTTAATCGATTGGTGCCAGGGTTGTCTTTAATGGTACAGGCAGCCAAATGGCGATACTAACTGAGAATCTCATATTTTCATGACAAGTTTTGCTTTGGGTTTGTTTTTGAAAGAACCCATGAATGTTTTTTCTCCCTTGGAACACTACAACAACAAATTTGATTAATTTACTGAAAACCACAAAAGTATATAGCATCATGGCCTGTGTGTGGATATCACTCCCATCTGCCTGAGCAGGAACTGCCATAGAGAAAGAAGAATCGAGGAACTGCCCTTATAGAAAGAAGCTAGAGATGATGAACATGCACCTGCTGAATATCAGCATCCAGTCCAAGAGTATGGACGGCATAGTCAATAGCTATGAACAGAAGGCTGCACCAGATCCAGTACACTTAGGCTATTCTGGGGTTACTGTCAAGGCATTGACTGGACTCTGTAAACGCTATGATATTTTCACACCAAGTATAATAAAATACATCCAATGCCAAGTTATAAGGAGTCAGAAAGAATATCATACTCACCTTATTACCACTAGCCTTTCTTACATGTGCCTGTGGATATTGATGGAAGTAATAGAAATTTTATGTATTTTGGTATTTGTTTGTGTTGTAAATGTAAAAGTGGAGGAAAAATACATCATCTTTGGTTCTGCATAAACATATGTTTATTTTACTATAAGAATATACAAAATTGGCAGTTGTATTGAGGGTATTAAGTAAAAATAGCCAGTTCATTTAGACTGAGAGATTCCATAAGTTGAGTTGTGTGCAAAATTTTCTTTAGTTAAATGTTAGAGTCTAAAACTCTGCTGTCTAAAAATGCTGGTGGTATAAGTCTGTGCTTCATGATGACAAGTAACATATTGTTAGAAACATCTGACACACAGGGAATCAGTATGCCTCTTGTTTTTAGCTTCCTTGAATTTAACAGGGCACCATCTGTCCAGAGACATACAGGCCCTTCAACAGGTTATGTGATATCATGAAACACTAGAGATTTACATTCTCTAACGAATGTGCCCACCCATTCTTCTAAATAGAATGTCAGGTATTAAAGTCAAAGTGTTTATATGAATAACATAATGGAGACAAAATTCCCCTAAACTTTTCTTGAATTTACATCTTATTAAACAAGGCAGGAGATTAAACAAAGCATTGTACATGATCATCATTCCCCCTTGGCAACTTAAAGGGGAACTGGAGAACCTCAAGTAGCCGAACACAAGAGAAGTACTGACTTAATTCCCAATAGTAAGAGGTTAGCAGGCATAAATTGTAGAAGAGACCTGTGTGAAGTGTGTTCAGGAAGGAAGGCTGGAATCTTAGAGACTGCCTATGGTTGTTCTGGATATAAACACGGCAGGTGTTCAATGATCCTTATGGAAGAATGAAATGCTCAGTAGTAATAAACCGTATATAATAATTTGCCTTTGCACACATACCTATGGTAAAATTTAATATAAATAACCCACAGAAGAGGTTTACAATGACTCACAGTAATACAGTAGAGCAATTCAAGACGTACACTGGAATAAAGTTACATGAGTGAAGTTTTTTCAATGTATCTTTAAAAAATTAGTTATTTTTAAATTATAATCACATCATTTCCCCCTTCCCTTTCTTCCTTCCAAAGTCTCTCATATAACCCTCCATGCCTTCTTTCATGGCTTATTTTTCCTTTAACTTTTGTTTCACACACATACACATGCATGCACACACATACACGCACACACACACACACACACACACATATAAAACATGCATAAATATAATTGGACCAATTTCTATAATGTTACTCATTCTATGTTTTCAGGGCTGACCACGTGGTATCAGGTGACCACTTGGTGTGCTTTTCTTTAGAAAAGACTATTTCTACTGTTCTTGATGTTTCTTAGCTCCCTGTAGTTCTCTTTGTGTAAGGTTTAGATCTTCTGGCCTACTCCCTGTTCACTTCGATGTGTCTGTTGATGTCATCCTTGTTCAGCTCACTTTTGGGCAGTCATGTTGGTGAGATGTTATGGGATGTAGCTTCTGACCTTCCTAGGAGACACAGTCTTAGAGAAATATCCCGATCCTCTGACTCTTACAATCCTTCTGCCTCTTTTCTACAATGCTCAATGTGACTCGGGTACTAGAGTGTTTTGGGACTGAGCTCCTCCAGAACTCTGAACTTTTATGGTTGTTGTTTTCTGTAGTGGACTGTACTTATCTGGAGGTAAATGACATATATTCAGTTTTAGGTTGACAGGGAGGAAATTGCTGATAAGGGGACTAATTTACTTGGAATTGAACATGTGTGTGATCACAATAACATAAAGACTTCTATTAAGTAGCAGATGGCCAAGTCAGTCATCAATGAGAGGAGAGGCCCTTGGCCCTGTGAGGGTTCTATGCCCCAGTGTAGCAGAATGCCAGGGCCAGTAAGCAGGAGGGGGTGGGATGGTGAGCAGGGGGAAGGGGAAGGGAACAAGGGTTTGTTTTAGTTTTTGTTATTTTATTTTATTTTATTTTATTTTATTTTTTATTTTTGGAGGGAAACCTGAGAAAGGAGATATTGTAAATAAAGAAAACATCTAATAAAAAATTAAAATGTTCAATTGATACATCATTAAAAAGTAAAAGAAAGTCGGATAGAAGCTGAGATCTCAGCGACAGAATCAAAATATCTGAGAACCCATCAGAAACAATCTTAGAAGTGGACAGATGCAAAATTAAGAGACATAATAGGTAGGGACAAATAAGAAATTGAATCTAAGTCCCATCTCCTGACTTCTAAATACAGCATGCCCTGTCCCCTCTCAAAAGGCTAGAAGTTCAAAGAAGATGCTGCAATTCAAACCTTGTTGCTGAAGCCATGACAATAAAACCAGCATTGTTTCCCTGGAGTCGAAAGAGAGAATCATTCCTCTCTGAATTCTTAAAATATGTTGTGTTTGAAGGATTCTGTTGAACTAAACAGTGTCCTTTGAGAAGTCTTTCCTCTGAAGTGAATCTCCTTGTGTGAAAGCTTCATTCTTCAGGAAGGACCTTTGTGCTGAGCTCTGAAAATTCATTAACTGGAGAGAGTGTTTCCTGCTTTCACCCAACTGTCTTCATGTGAAAAAATGTCTCTTGATCATTCTAAATTTATTTTCTTTCAAAATAATATCTCACAATGTTACTTATTGCTTAGAATTGTCCTTGTCTATTCAATTAGTAATAAGAAAGTAATTTTATACCCAACACTGTTTACACATTCAAGACTAATATTTTTGTTGTTGTCTTACTTAAAAATAATTGTTTTTTAGAATTTTTAAATGTGTATTATATTCACAACACTTCCACGTCTTCCTTTTCTCTTTCCTACCCTTCCTCAGTCTTGCTTCATGACTTCTTCTGTAAATTATATATGCATATATTTCTATGTAATTTGCATATATACACACATATTATTCTCTCATTTAGTACCACTTTTTGTGCATGTTTTAAGGACTGACAACTTGGTATTTTATCATCAATCATGGCAATTGTTATGCCTAGAGACAAAAGTGATGCTCTTTTGCTCTTTCATTCAACACCCTTGGATTTGCTACAGCCCTGTACCTAATGATGGGACATGGTGAAATTTCTCCCATTAATTCTGACAGGTCTACTCTGGTTGACATTATCCAGGTCTTATTTGAGTCTCCATGTATTGTTAAGATCATACAGGTGCAAAAATTCCTAACATTTCTAAAAGATACCTTATATCAACAGGTGCCTTGGTCCTTTGACTCTTACATACTTTCCACCATTTATTCAGCTCATAAAACTAAAAACCTCTTGTACAATAAATGGAAACAATTGATCCCACAGAGTGGGAGAAAATCTTATCCAGCTATATATCCAACAGAAAACTAATTTCCAGAATAACAAAAGTCAAAGAATCAAAAACAACTCACTTAAGAAAATAGGCTAGAGATCTGAACAGAGAGATGTCAAAATAAAAAAAAAATGAAATCAACTAACAAATATCATAAATATTTAACATTTTCATCAATCAGGAAAATTTATACTAAAACAACTCAAGATTTCAACTTATACCAGTGAGGAATCACTAAAGAGAACAACTGGCAACAGTGGCTGGCATAGATATTGGGAAAGGGAGTGCCTCATTTGCTGTTACTGAGATTGCAAACTGGTATTACCGGTATAAAAATCATAATGGAGATGTCTATGAACGCTAAAACTAAATCTATCATATGACCCACGTGTATCTCTCCTTGGACTATGTCTAAAAAACTCGACAAACTATTCCACAGGTACTTGTTTATCCATGTTCATTGCTGCTGTATTCATCATAGCAAGGGAATGGAAGTAACCTAGGTGTCCCTAAATTGATGAATAGATAATAAGAATGTAGACCATTCACACAATAAAATTCTACTCAGCTATATAGAAAAACAAAAGCATGAAAGTATCAGGTAAATGGGCAGAACTGGAAACTATTATGCTGAGTAAGGTAACCCAGGCCCAGAAAGACAAGCCCTATATGTTCTCTTTCACTTGTGGAACTTAGGTCTGAATGGTTAAATTTGACCACATTATCTTAAGGAAATACCGAACTCAGGAAAAAAAGAAAGGCAGCAAGGGGGAGTATAGAGAGAATAATAGAACACAAGTACTAGGAAGGGAAAAAATACAAGGTGATAAACTGGGAGGAAGGTAATACAGGGGTGAGGAAGGAAATAGGATAAAGGCTAACAGGGATCTGAAAAAATCCATAGAGAAATACTTTTTAAGTTTACCTAAAGAAACACACACACACATATATATACACACACACAAGACAGGGTTGCACTAAGTAGTTCTGGGCTCTGGAAACTCATAATGTAGACCAGGCTTGCCTGGAAGTAATCCATCTGCCTCCTGAGTGGTAGGATTAAAGTTGTGTGTCATGAAACTTGGCACAAATTCATATATTTTAAAAGATTTCTAAAGAAAAATGTAGCACAACAGTGAACTTTAACAATATATCCATGAATTTTATTAATTTTATTAACTTTCAAGTTATTAAGTACAAAGACAAACTGAATTAATAGATTTTAAAAAATGAAAGGTATAGGATAGTTATCTATTCAGCCCTCTGTCTATTGAATCCTATGTATACAAAAGACGAAAGAAAAATTTTTGAAATGCTATTTTAAATTCTTAGAAGATAATATGATGTATTATTTGAAAAATCCCAAGAAAGATATTATAAGACCTCTATTGTTTTTTAATTAGATTATTTTCTTTATTTACATGTAAATTTTTCCTTTCCCAGGTTCCCCTCCAAAACACCAAAAAACAAACAAAAGGATGAGGAAAGAAGTTATTATTGTGCATGTGACTTAGAAGTAGGCATATTGTTGGGTTGTGCAGACATGTTGGCTGGATGCACGCTTTATGCTTGTGCACGAGTGTACTTGCTCATGTGTGGACTTGAACTTAATGTCACAATGTCCTCAATTTTCTCCATAACCCAATGAGCTATGCCTACAATATCAGATACTCTTTCAAAAGTACAAACTTACTTAGTGTTCTTGTTCAAACTGGCATTGAGGTGAGACTAGAAAATCTTGGCTTATAGTGCAGAGTTCTGAGACAAAACAGACATTACTGAAATATAGGACAGGTGTATGTATCCATGAAACATAGTAAGTAAAGATGTTTCTGTGTGTTGGCAAGCAAAGCACAGTTAGGTATCAACACCAGCAAGACAGTCACGTTGACATCCTATACACTTAATTCCTAAAAGTGGAAAATAAAAGAAAGTTTTCAGATTGCTAAATTTTAAATGATTCTTTAAAAAAGAAAATTAAAATGAGTGTTAAAAAGTAATAGTCAAATAACCCAGTTATCAAAAGAAAGTTCCAAATGTGCAATCACTGGGCACACCGAGCTTCATGGAGCCCTTTGCTTCCTCTCAGGTTAGTACTCAAAAACAGACATCCTGACAAGAGTGTTATTTTTGTAATCCCTGACTTCTGTACTTCAACAATCTCTTTATCTTTGCATAAGTCAAAACTTCAGGTGTCTAAGAATCTCTAGTTTAGGAAAAAAATCTCCAAAGAAATAGGCACTGTTTTTTATTATTTACTGGAATATAGTGCTCTGTTAGACATTGGTTGTGACATTCTGCCTAGTATAAGTGAGCAAAGAGTTCAGGGTCCTCTCAAGACACTCTTCAGTTGCAGAATTAAATGAATTTTGTTGTTTCTTATTTCTCCAATTAACTCATACTTAAAAAAGAAAATCTTTCTTTTTTACTTGGGGAATAATGAATATTTGCTATGTATTTTACTGAGAACAATGTATAGGGAAGACAATGCCATAGAAATTTAGCTGTGCAGTTCATTAGGATGTTGCCCTTTTCTTTCCTCTCTCAGCTTGGGGATTCCCTGGATACTCCAACTTCTCTGAGAATCTGCCAATTCAGTAAATTCTATTTTTCCCAGCAGTCCCATCTGAGCATGCTCTGAGCCAGTGGTTCCCAAACTAGCATGTTCATCATAATTACCTGGAGGGTTTGTTAAGCACAGCTTGCCATCTACTCCCTCCCAGACCACAGTCCCAGATGCAGTAGGGCTAGTTGGGACTGATCAGTTTGCAGTTCTGAGCATCTCCCTGGAGATACTCATGCAGCAGCTCCAGAAATACACGGAGAATAGGTTCCAGGCCACAGTTTACCTAACCAGCCCAAATTCCAGAAACATCTGGGACTCTTATTCCACAATGATTTTCCAGGTCCCACAGCACTTGGGTAATTACAAACTGGTACATTTAACAACCACCTCTAGAGATTCTCATCAGGGAAAATTGGCTACAGCTTCATCAAATTTGAATCATTGATCTTCCTTTGCAATAGGCATTTGTGTGTTCTTTTATTTTCATTTTTTTATTATTGATAGGTTTTTAATTGTTATAAGTTTTTGAGCATATATTGTCATGTCTTTTTTGTTAGTTTTGATATTGTAGTTTTTCAAAGATTAGATGTTGTTAGCAGAAGGAATATACTTGGTAAATAAATAATATTGATATAAACACATTTAAATATATAAAGATAATAAACACAAAACAACTTTCCTTTAGCTGTCTGCTAAATTGTCATTCAGATCATGAAACTGACAATACATACTCATCAAGTAGGGTCTTAGTATTAGTATTTACAAATCCAGAATCCTAACTAGTTTCAGATAACTGATGGGAAGCAAAATCTTTGAGTTTTATGGTAAATATCTCAAATGTACAAACTTCCACACATTTCCCAGTTGGAAGTATTAAAACTAGCATCCCACAGGCGGTGTAGTGCTCTGGCTCAAACCAGTAAGTGCTCATCATGAGTTGATAAATACACCATTTACCCTTTTGCTATTTCAATGCCATTTAATGAAGAGGAATGAAAATTAATAGTTTCTAACAACAAAAACCCCCAGAGCTCCCAGGGACCCAACCGCCAACCAAGGACTATACATGGTGGGACTGATTGTTTTGGCAGTATGTGTATAGGATTGCAAAGTTGATCATCAATAGGAGGAGAGGTCCTCCTTGGTCCTGTGAAGGTTCTGTGCCCCAGTGTAGTGGAATGCCAGGGCCAATAAGTGGGAGAGGGTGGGGTGGCAGGCATGGGGATGGGGGAGGCAACAGGAGTTTGTTCTTTTTGTTTTTGTTTGTTTGTTTGTTTGTTTTTTGGAGGGGAAACTGGGAAAGGAGAAATTTACATGTAAATAAAGAAAATACCTAATTTAAAATAAAAAAATTTAAAAAAAGCACACCACAATAAATTAAATAACTACCTAATAACTACACTGTGAAAACATAAGATAGAGATAACTAGAATAACAAAGTTACATAGTGTTTTGTGTAAACCAAACCATTCACACATTAAGCTTTGGTAAACATTGTAGTTGCTTGTGAAGGTATGAGAGAAATACATCGTTGAGACAGGACAAGGACTCAGGAAGATGCCAGGAACCATCAAGGAGAAGCTAAAAATTAGTAGATCTTCCTGAGATGATTGCATCATGGACTGTTAATGTTAATGATGGTATTACTTCTTTAGGCATGGCTTAGAAGAATTTCAGTTTAGAAGAGATTCCTGCTATTAATATGTTTTGCCTGTTATTATTAAATATACATATCACTAAGTATTAGCCCACCTTTTTAAGCAGATACCTGCAGAAGAATCAAGAACTGTCTTGTAATGGTGCTTTGTAGACAAATTGATGTTTTCTTAATTCTTAATTAAGATCCTATAAGAATTCATAAAAACAGTAATTATTAAAATCTTTTTAATAGGAACGCTATCAAGTCTTTTTGAGTGTCAAAACTGCATTGAGAAGTCTGCCAGGCTTCAAGGGTCAGGAGTTAATTTCTTCTGAGGTAGCAAGCAGACATCTACAACTTCGAGCACATTCCAAGAGGTTGGAAAACCATTAACCAAAGTCCATAAAAAGGGAACTAATGCTTTACTGCAGGTGAAAGGACAGAACACTGACTGGGTTTATCTATAAAAAACTTCACTAATACTTACTCACAAAGGCGATGGTTTTGAAATTTCTATAGGCCTGTTAAGCTTGTGATAGATAATGAATGTTTAGCCAGGTAATCACTCTTAATGGATATGCATGTAAACATTCTCTGTTAAAATTTTATTTGATTTATGATTCGAATTTATGTGTAAACTCATGGTGAACTGTTTACCACATGATCATGTATTCTGAAAGATGGATAAGTGCTGAGGACAAAGAGAGGAGAGTCCTGATCCCCTTTTCTTAGAGTACTATCATAGGAAACTTTTTAGAGAGAACGTAGAAACAAAAATTAAAATAACTTTTCAAAGTGATCCTCTTTTTTTCCCCCTGTAACTTAAACTAGCAGGCTGGGAATTAGAGCCGAGAAGTTCCTGTAGAGATAGAACAAAGGCTGCATTACCTAATCTCAGCCATTAGGCTACAGGCGTTAATCACCTAAGCCAGCAGTTTTTAACCCTCAGAATGGGCAAGATAGTTTTTAGGACTTTTTAGAAGTTATCAACAAGCATTCAGTATAGTTGGAGAGCTAGAATGTATTGAGACTATCAGTCTTTTTTTTTAAAGATTTATTTATTTATTATATGTAAGTACACTGTAGCTGTCTTCAGACACCTCAGAAGAGGGCATCAGATCTCCTTATAGATATGGTTGTTGGGATTAGAACACAGGATATACAAGTATCTAACTCAGTATCTCCCTTAACTCATTCCAGGCCGGGCAGGCTCACAGCACAAAGATGATTCTATTGCATGCCAAATTAAAAAAAAAATTACTGAACAAAGGAGTTAGTTAAAATATCAGAAAAGAGACTAGAGAAACTGTAGTGCAAAAAAAAAACTGTTTAATGGTCCGCGAGGCTTTTGATACTAAAAACATTTCAGTCTCTCTTAAATAAGTAAAGTAACACACAGAAGGGTTGTGAGAGAACTTTCTACACAGTGCATCTCCACTTGATGAGAGAGTAATGATTCACAGCAGATTTGGGTTCTGAACATGAACTCACCTGAGTTTCTAGGTAAGGGAAGTTCCCAGCTTCTCTGGCCGCCCCTTAGTCAACGAGGAGGAAAACCAAGACTATCTTGAAACACTGGAAGGTAACTCTGAATGATCTCAATGATAGCACACTATAGGAATTGCCAGTGTTAGTTAGCCAGAGGCTCAGTAAGTCATACTGCTTTTCATTTTAAAATGTAGTTCATAGCAGGCTTATTAGTGATAGCCAGAAGCTGGAAACGACCTAGATGTGCCATGACAGAAGAATGGATACAGAAAAGGTGGTTCATTTACAAAATGGAATACTACTCAGCTATTAAGAATGAGGAGAACCTGAGTTTTGCAGGCAAATGGATGGAACTAGAAAATATCATCCCGAGTGAGGTAACTCAGACCCAAAAGGATGTGCATGGTATGTACTCACTAAGAAGTAGATATTAGAAAAAATACAGAATACCCAAGATACAGTCCACAGAACTCAAAAAGGTCATTAAGTTGAAGTGCCCAAGTGAGGACTCCTCAGTCCCACTTGGAAGAGAGAAGAAAGCAGTCACAAGTGGGGAGGGAGGAAGGGCCAGGGAGGAAAAGTGGACAGGAGGGATAGAGTAGGGGTGAGAGGGGAACCTGATCTGGGTGAGGGAAAATAACTGAAGCCCTGAAGGCCAGCAGAAAGAATGGAAACAGGCAACCTCAGGAAATTGGAGGTTGGGGGACCCTCCAGAATGCACCAGAGACCTGGGAGGTAAGGGACTCTCAGGAATCAAAGGGAGGGACCTTAGATGAAATGCCAGTAGGGAGAGGCAACTTATGGAGCCCATCTCCAGCAGGAAGACAGGACATCAAGTGAGGCATGGAGTTGCCATCCCACAGTCATATCTCTGACCCATAATTGTTCCTGTCTGAAAGAATTACAGGGAAGGAAACAGAGAGGAGCCTGAGGAAAAGAAGGTCCAGCAACAGGTCTAAAGTGGGATCCAGCTCAAGGGGAAGTCCCAAGGCCTGACACTATTACTGAGGCTATGGAGCACTCACAAAAAGAGACCTATCATGACTGCCCTCCGAAAGACCCAACGAGCAGCTAAAAGAGTCAGATGCAGATATTTGCACCAAAGCAATGGACAGAAGCAGCTGACCCCTGTTGTTGAATTAGGGAAGGCTGAAAGAGGCTGAGGAGAAGGGTGAACCTGTTGGAGGACCAGCAGTCTCAATTAATCTGGACCCCTGAGATCTCTGAAACACTGGACCACCAAACAGACAGCATACAACAGCTGATATGAGGCTCCCAACACACATACAGTAGAGGACTTCCTGGTCTGTGTTCATTCAGAGATGATGCACCTAACCCTCAAGAGACTGGAGGCTCCAGGGAGTTTAGAGGTCAGGTGGGGAGGGAAGTGGGAGCATCCACTTGGAGACAGGGGGTTTGAGGATGAAATGTGGGATGTGGAGCAATTGGAGGGTGGATTGGGTGGTCAGGGAATGGAATATGGAGTGTAAAAAATAAATCAATTTATAAAATAAAAAAATAAATAATCAGGTCATTAAAAAAATCACAAGCAGAGAGTAAGAAAAAAAAGATGTAGTTTTTAAAAGAGTAGAACTGAATTACAGTTACATTATATACTTAGTCCCAGTTTGAAATTTTTTTTATGAGAATGAAAACTCTATTTTGCTGCACATAACCATGAGGTATATAGTCACCTGTCCTGCTTATGCCAGGTGATTTTTGTGCATACAAGAAATGACTGCAATGGTCCCTTTAAGTCTGGGAAGTAAACTTCAGAGCATTTGAAATCTGCTTTCTGAACAGGGAAGCAATATACCCCTTAAACACAAAAGATGAAAGCCACCAGTTTTCTCTGTAGAGCCCTGGAAGGAAGGAAAGGTCAAGCACCATGTCTGTCTTCTCTTCCTGGGTATGTCTGCCTTGGGATACAAATAACCCCTGGATTATGAGTCCCTGGAGCATGGGAAAGGAAGGCAAATGATGAATCCTTTAATGATCTGCATTTAATTAATATGATTATGAATTTCCTGGCATTTTCATTTTTTTTTCCTATGGCTCTCAGGATTCCTGATTTCTAGACTAGACCTAAATGCTGGTGTAAATCTTCTGGATGGTAATTAGATGACTGGAGTCCAAGGTAAATAGATGGAAGTCAGTACTCCAGTAATTATAAAATAAATCCTCAAACTTCTTGTTCTGCAGTTCTCTTCCCACCTCAAATGGTGATTTCAGCTAGTCATTATCTACCCCAGAAGCAGAACACTCAGGTGTGGCCACGATGTGCTCCTGTGAATACAAAAGTCCTGTTTCTCCCATTCTGGGAACACTTGGATGAAGACAAGCAGATGGGACCAATTAATAACATCTTTGTGAACAGATAATTTTCAAAAGAAGAAGAAATGTAGCTAAAAGATATCTGAAAAAATGTTAGTTGTTTTTAGCTATTAGGGAATTTAAAAATCAAAACATCTTTGAGAGTTCATTTTACCGCAGTTAAAGTGAAAAAGTCAACAAAGGACTAAAAACAAATGATGGAAGGGATATGGGAAAAGGGAATCCTCATTATTTACCATTAATATTTCAAAACTGCAAATCAGTGTAGACCATTAAGTCAATGTTTAAATGGACATAATACTTTAAGTGAACAAAGGAATGAATGAGCTATCAGAGACAGTGGAGCAGGCTAAGCCTCTCTAGGAGATGTAACACATTCTGTATTTCAAGACTGGATGCAGGACAGAAGTGAAGATGATGAAAGAAAATCTCCATTCCAGTTGGAGCCTGTGGGGAGATGGGCATGAGTGAATTGTCTGCAGAAAGAGGAGACATAAAGGAGGGTATGTGGTAATAGAAAGAAAGATTAGGCAGCCCCTTTCAGTTACATCAAAGATTTATATTTGTTTGAGAAGCAAGCAACCATACAATCAATTTGGTATTTAAAAAAAACAAATAAGTTCTGGATTCTGGGTAGGAAATAGAGTGCACATTAATTAATATGCTATTGTAGGAGAGTTGGAAAAACTTGTCAGTTTCTGTTCTGATGGCAACAATTGATGTGGAAAAAAATAAGACACTAATTTTTTTTTCCAAATAGCTTCCTGGTCCTTGCCAAAGGGACAATAGGAATATTATCAAGAAAGATGAAACTGGGAAAAGAGATATCATATGACATGTATATAAAGAAAATATCTAATAAAAATGGGGAAAAAAGAAAGATGTGTTTTTTCAACATTTGAAGCTGAATAGTCATGCATGAAGCAAATGCAATGTGTATCTTTGTGTGCCTACCTGTAATCGTAGCTCTTGGGAGGCCAAGACAGGATAAGTTTAAAGACAGCTCATATTACACAGTAAAGCTTTGTCTCAAAATACAATGAACCATCAATAGTTAATTGAGACAGAGTTCATAGACTCTTCACTGAAATTCAATCAAAAAAGACTGTAGACCTTCTAGTAAAAGGAAATTACAAAAATCCTAGAAGAAAACAAAATAGGAAATCTTAGTGGCTTTGGATGTAGACACAGTATCAGTGACACATCCAACATATGAATTAAATTTTTAGTAGATTGAACTTCATTAAAATGGAAGTCAGAAAGAGGACAAGTCTAGATTGGTAGGAACTATATGTATACAATGCAGTTATTGAAGTGCCATTTCAGAAAAGTACACAAAAATTTTTAAAATTCGACAATAAGAAAATGAAAATTTCTATTTATACAATGAGAATAGATACCTGAAGTTGGATGATGGACATATGGTAAAAAACAAAACAAAAAACAAAACAAAACAAAACAAAAAACTCCATAAAAAGATGGTTTGTTTGTCATTAGGGAATCAAAAATTACAACCACAATGATTTCATGCTACTCCCCTCTTATTCTTGTAAAACTAAATACACTTCTACAACACAGAAGGGATCATGCCCTTTGCTATTTGCTAAAGTCAAAGTATACTGTTTGTTCATGAACAGAAATATAGATCAGCACCCAATAACCTAGGTGTGGTAGTTCATGCCACACCCAGATATGGAAATCAGAGGGAAGAGACTCAAAGTTCAAGGTCATTTATGGTTGCATAGTGAGTTAGAGACTGCCATGACCCATTCTCTACTCCAAAAAGCAAACTAAGAAAATAAAACAAAATCCAATAAAAGTAAGCACCCTGTAAACATATGTGTACCCCAACCCTTCCACATGATAATGATAACAGCTTTGTATTTGACAAGATTTAAAAGGAAAGAAGGTGTAATAAACAAGAAGTGCGGTGTACACAGACAAAAGAAGGATGTTTTACAGCAGGAGGAAGTGAATTACTGAGTCAGGCAAAAGCAGTGAAGCTTGCTCAAGTGCTATTTTGAGTGGGACAGTGAAGCATGGAAAGACTGAATATCACTGTATAGCACTCTAGCTTGATGATACTCTGGAAAGGCAGACTATGGGGTATCTAAAATATGAGTGTTCACCAGTGGCTGTGGGTTTTCTTGTGTATTTGCCAAATCTTGCAGAATATGTTAAACAGAGATAATCCTAAGGTGAGCTTTGCACATAAATGGTATTATAACAAACAAAATCTTGTTGTGGAGAGAGATGGATATACTGGAGCAGGAGTTATATAGAGATATCCTGTTGACTATGCTCAATTTTCCTGAGAACCTAAATTTTCCCTTACAATAAATGATTTAAAAAGAAAACCAACCAATACAACAACCAACCAACCAAAAATAAAAAAAAAGAAAGAAAGAAAAGAAAAACTACAAAGTTACCTCCATATCAATTACAGCCCCTGTTAAAAATATAAATGAAAGTCTTCACAGAAAATATTTTAGAAATCTAAAAGTCATGCGTACATAAAAG
>JADRCD010188990.1:0-13428 GCA_019843815.1 Montemys delectorum | reverse complement strand
ATAAACTGATTCATTTCCACAAATACTTGTCCTTGTATTTCTTAGTCCAAAGAGTTGACTACTAACATTCTTGGTTCTAGATGTCACATGGCATCACATGGACCATGTAAAAAATAACAGCAGAATGAGGACATCGGAAGGCTTCTTTCTCCTTCTATGTCACCATCCTTTATACACTAGCTTAAGGTTTTAACAGTTTTGGTAACAGTTGTAAACTACTTTTCCTTTTTAGATCTCACATTCTAAAGTCTTAATAAACTTTCCTTCTTGTTTACAGGGTCCTTTGTCAGTCAAGGAAGCATAAATGATGCATGAATGTCTAACAGAAGTTCATCCATCCATGAAAGAACCTTGATTACTAAAGAGTTCTGCATACTTCTCTCCAATGGTCTTTGACAATCATAAATCAACCACTTATCATGTAGAATCTGACCAAGTCTTATGGATAGAAAATCAGGAGAGTGGTTAGTGTTCATTGTGCATATTGGAGCCATATATACCTATTTTATACTTCGCTGCCTTTTCTGAAATGTATATAATATAAATTAAATACTATATAAAATAGCATGAATGATTTTTCCTTGTTCTATTCCTAAAGATTTACAGAAATCAAAGGAAAAAAAGATACATAGTGTCTTTCTGTAGAGTTCTGTCTGATTCTCTTTTTCTTCTTTCTTTCTCTCTATGTCATGCTCTTTTGCTGTCTCTCTGTGTAGTATGCATGTGTGTGTTTGTGTATATATGTGATTGGTGCATGTGTGTGTGTATGTGTGTGTTTAGGTATGTATGTACATGCATGCATATGAGTGCTTTCATGTCTTTCAGTGTATTATGTTCTAACTATCATGAAACTATTTAGTAGGACATGTTTAACACAAAAAATGTCTCTGATTTTTTTTATTGATAAGCTAGCAAAAATTACCTTGATTCTCAAAAGTTATTTTTCACACATTCTAATCCTTCTGAAAGATGTTAATGACTTAAGTTTTATTGAGAGTGTTTTGGTGACATCACATGGAGTAGCACTAGTCTGAGCAGGCAGAGCTGACAAGCAAATCTGATCACTCTGAATTTGTTTATGTTAAAGGCAAAACCATCCATATACCTTTCATTTCAACTTAATTTTAAAGGTTTTTTTTTTCCTGACTTTTTTCCTACTTTTTAGCTCTGTGCTTTACAGATACACTTTTTCTAGACTGGTCTGCCACCAAAGGCTTTTTTCAGAAAGCCTGAGAAGACTCACTCATCAGACAATGGGCTCCTCAAAAGAGGCATCCTGCCATCCAAGTACTGAACCTTCTCCTGGGACCAGCAGTCTGGAGACGATGCTTCACAGGGCTCACCTCCTGCCTTGGTGAAAGCATTTGAAACATCTGCATGGCACTGAAACATAGAGTAAATGCTTCCCTTTCTCTTCAAATGCAATCTGTGTGTTTGTGTGCATGTGTACGTGCATGCATGTGTACATACATGCATGCGTGTGTATGTGTGTACCTGCATGCATGGGTGCACATATATGTGTGCATGTGTTTGGGCATGTGCATGTGTGCATGCGCGCGTGCGTGTGTGTGTGTGTGTGTGTGTGTATGTGTATGTGTGTGTGTGTGTGTGCGTGTGTGTGTTTCTCCAACCTATATATACAAAAGCCGTCATTTGAAATGTATGCAGGCAATTCTTTAAATCTGGATGTTGATATATGACAATTTTGCTGATTTGTTAACTTGCTTCTACTGCTTTGACATTTCTTTTTTTTTTTATTAGATATTTTCTTTATTTACATGTAAATTTTCCCTTTCCCAGGTTCCCCTCCAAAAAACAAACAAACAAAAACAACAAGAACAAACTCCTTTTGCCTCCCCCCTCCCCATGCCTTCCACCCCACCCTCTCCCACTTATTGGCCCTGGCATTCCCCTACACTGGGGCACAAAACCTTCACAAGGCCGAGGTCCTTTCCTCCTATTGATGATCGAATTTGCAATCCTCCACTATACACATGCTGCCAGAACATTCAGTCCCATCCTGTATAGTCCTTGATTGGTGGTTGGGTCCCTGGGAGCTCTGAGGGTACTAGTTAGTAATTGTTGTTCGTCCTAAGGGGCTGCAAACCCTTCAGCTCCATAGAACCTTTCTCTAACTCCTTCATTGGGGACAGTGTACTCAGTTCAGTGAATGGTTGTGAGCCTCTACATCTGTATTAGTCAGGTATTGTCAGAGCCTCTCAGGAGATAGCTATATGCTTGTCCTTCCTTCAGTCTCTGCTCCATAGTTAATCTCTGACACTCCTTCTGTGGGTGTTTGGTTCCCCTTTTTAAGAAGGAATGATATTTCAATAATTATTTTTGTGTGCCAGTTGGAAGGAAAGTAACTTTCCTTTTATCTGAGCTTTAGCTGTTAGCAAGGAGATTGTAACTTAAGTTTCGATAACTTAGTGGGCACATTTGATTTAAGTTCATTTAAACCTTTTCATGTACCCTCCATCTTTATTTAAATAACTAAACTTTACACTTGATTTTTTTCCCAAGGTTTTTTTTTTTTTTTTTTTTTTTTTAAATTTTTGTCTCTGTAGTAAGTATGCTGTAAAGAGAGATAAATAGAAATAGATCTGGTCCCAGTGGGTTGACATGGCTACCTCAGGAGACAGGTGAAATTAGCCCTCATAGGAGATTACCAAGCACAGTTCTTATGCTAATTAGAATTAGGCAGTAGCCAATCAGATGGGAAAAAATGAAACATGGGCCTTAGATTGTCTTAGTGGGCAAAGGTGCCTGCTCCTGAGTCTGATGACCTGAGTTTCATCCTTAGGACTTAGGGTCTAAGGTGAGAACCAACTCTTGCAGGGTGTCCTCTGACCTCCACACATGTGCTCCACCCCCTGTAGGCAAACACACACACGCACACACACACACACACACAAATAAAATGTAGTGTTTAAAATGGTAGGAAGATTGTAAATAATGTAGTTTAAAAAACTGGGAAGGCCCTTGGCCCTGTGAAGGTTCTGTGCCCCAGTGTAGGGGGATGCCAGGGCCAATAAGTGGGAGAGGGTGGATGACAAGCAGTGGGAGGGGAGGCAACAGGAGTTTATTTTTGTTTTTGTTTTTGTTTTGTTTTTTGGAGGGGAAACTGGGAAAGGAGAAATCATATGACATGTAAATAAAGAAAATATCTAATAAAAAAAAAGAAAAAAGAAAAAAAAACTGGTAAGTCACTCATTTGCTTAACTTACACAACTGGCAGTGGTTAGACACAAATCAATCCCATATAACGCAAAACTTCTTTTCCTCCAAACCAACCATAAGCAACATTTTACAGACTGCTCAAGGTGATCTAATAGTCTACAATTACCCTAGCACCGAGACCGCCGTCTGGGCCTTAGGACCCCTGTCTCTTGCTCTTATCCAGAGGCAATTGAGTCATTTAAGGTTCTGTTAAAGTTAACTTAGAAAATACCAAGTATAAAAAAGTGTGTGTGCATGTGTGTATACATGTACACAGGTACATTTCAGCATCTTGTGAAATATGTCTAGTCATTGAAATGTACCCATTGGAAATAGCTGGTGTGGACTAATTTCTACTCTTTGGTTTACTTGTTTAACTAATATTAAGTGGCATAATACTTGCCTGTGATGTAGCTATCTTTATAATGAGTGACATAATTATCATAATTCTCACTTTTAGAAGCCCCCTGTCTGAGAGCCTTTTCCCCCTTTGTGAGAATTAAAACAGTCACTTCACTCCGTGCTCTACGGAGATGACTGACAATTGATGAAAACATACCAAGCTCCCACAAATAATTTTAATTTCCATCCAAAATAAAAATGTGTTAATTCCTCATGCCTATAACAAAAATATTTTCATAATGATACTGTTTACACAGACTTAATCAGTTGTGTCACTCGGGTACAGCAAAAACAGCAATGTGACCTGCTGAGATTTCGCACCAGCTTGCGGTTTACAATCAAGGCAGCAGAGCCACTGAAGTGCACAGCTCTCACCGTAGTTACTGATTGATCAGGTCCAAAGAGGTCTCCATAAAAGGCAAATAAATAAATAAATAAATAAATAAATAAATACCAGTTGTGCACTCCATAAATCTGAAAGCCTCTTCTGCTTATTGAACTGGAAAGTTGAGCTGAGGTGTGGGATCCTATGTGACACCCATCTTGTACGTACAACCTTCAAATACCACTGGGTACTTGCATAGCTCCACTCTCTTTGGAAATGTTCTGAATACCAAATTTCACACTATGGCAGTATCCCAGAATCATTAAAATGTCAATGTGCTACTTTCTGTACAAACCAAGTGAGTGGCTGGCTTTTGTGAGTTTCTGTACCTGTACAAGTTTTTTTTCTTCCATACTGAATTGATAGAGTAGAGGGTTAGATTATGTAAATGTATTTAAGAATATTTTTGCCAATATGAAAAATAGCAGTCAGTATAATTCAATCCGGTTCAATTTCTACACAACTTCATCGAATAGAAAATACATTTAATCCCCTTCACATGGATCTCTGATCATAGAAGCCTAGCACTTTGATGAAAGAAAGAAGGAAAGAGAGAGAGAGAGAGAGAGAGAGAGAGAGAGAGAGAGAGAGAGAGAAAGAGAGGAAGACAGAGGACAGAGGGAGACAGAGGGAGACAGAGAGACAGAGAGAGGGAGAGAGATAGTGAAACAAAGAACAAATGAATGAATGAATGATATGTCAAATTGTTTATTTTAGCCACCTTTAGAATAATGGTTCTGATTTTCATCTTTCTTTCTTTGCTGAATAACTCCTTTATGGACAGCATTCACTTTGAAGGAAATGATGGCTGTGGACCTTGAGGGGCTCCTGTGAAAGGAAGGAAGAAATAAGACAGAATGCTGGTTGTTGAGTCCTGCATAGAACAGTCTACTCAAGTTAAAATCAATGTTTCTGGGAACTTGTTGCATTATTTACATATGCCTTACAAGGGCTTCAGACCTAAAGGTAGGCATGTTAGTACATTGTGTGTGTGTGTGTGTGTGTGTGTGTGTGTGTGTGTGTGTGTGTGCGTGTGTGTAACAAAAATAATTTTGAGAAGATAAGCTGACCCACTTGTGCTTGTAAGTGGGTTCTGGAAACTGTCATAAAGTAAATATCATTCTATAGATTATGTTTTTGTGGAGAGATGGTACAGTTACTAGAGTTTTACATTTTTAACCAAGAAACATATCATAGTAGCCATAGCCATGACAGAAATAGACTCTAAACTAAAAATGTAACAGCTACAAGCCACTTTTAGGATTAAAGCAATTTACTTATGCTTCAAGTCCTAAACATACACTGTACATTCGATAGAGAAGTGCTCATGGCATTTGATTGTGTTTCCAGCTCTCCTTTGCTCATAAGCATAGATAATCAGATATAAGTCTGCACTGCTCTGTAAATTTAGTACACTGAAAGTAGGTAACTTTTAAGTTTCCCAACAGTAAGAACCTATTGCAAACACACTGAAACTCTTGTTTAAGAACTGCCTGCTGGGAGATGGCTCAGTTGGTACAACTCTCACTGTGGGGCAATAAAGCCTGAACCCATATGACCAGCATACATGTCAAGCTCATGTGTGGTGGCACACGGCTCCAGACCCAGCATTGGGGAAGAGATAGTGACAGGTGGATATTGCAGCCTTGCCGGTGAGCCAGTTTAACCAAATTTCTGAGACTCTCCTTCAGTGAGAAGGATCACCCCAACATATTCAGGTAAAGAATGCCAAGGAGCATACATGGCATTGACTTCTGGCCTCCTCCACACACACATGAACCAACCCCCACCTTTATGTGCACACATATAAAGAACATGTACACATACAAAGAAAAAATCTCTGTCTACAGCAAGCATCAATTCTCTGTTGAATGTCTGGCAGTTGTGTTTATTTTCTTAGCATAGGGAGGAGCTGAACAGAATCCAGAGCAATTGAAAAAGAGCAAATGCCTGAGCTGTTGCTTTCTTTTTCTATTGATCACTCCATCTTCAGTAAGCAGATACGTGTGGTGATGATGGTGGGTCTTAAACTCAAGTAATAATTAGTATCTTACCCACCACAAGCTGACTGAAGTGAGAGGTGCATCCTATACATTCTCCTCACATCTTTGCATCTCCAGAAAGGTGTTCTCCACCTCATGCTCATCTGAGAGAATGAAGTGCAGAGAAGTAGTAATAGAGAGAGATCAATAGGTACAGTGTTTGCTGTTAAAGCATGTGGACCCAAATTCAATACCAAAGGCCCACATCAAAATGCCAGCCATGGTGGCATATACTTGTAGTCCCTATACTGGGAACTCAATGACTCCACAGGGCTCATAGTCCAGTCACTCTAGCCTCCTTGGTCTATTGTTTCACAATAAACTGGTCAGTGCTTGAGGAGTAGCACCTACTATCTTCTGTCTCCCATATGCATGCTCATGAATACACACACACACACACACACACACACACACACACATGCATACATATTACTTTCCCAGAATTACCTTAAGAAAGAATATTAAAAAACAAATCTAATAGTTATTGATTTTAGACATTTAACATGATTTTTCTTGTTATTATAATTGACAATGATTTAAGGAGAAAGGCCTTCTTTATTTCCTCAGAAAACCATGATGATATCTCCTCAGTGCATTCAAAGCTACAGCAAAGGTTAAATTAAGGCCAAGCAGTGTTAACCAAAACACAATACAGCTTACAATAAATTCCTGTTAGTTTTCTTGAGTTTTCTGAGTGACTAAGAGCCCATCACCACTTGAAGTCATTGAGGTAAAGAGCAAAGACACACTATGGATCCTCCAACTGATGCTTTTATGAGAATCATATCCACAAATAGGATTTTTAATAATTCAAAGTGTAAAATATAGGACATTAATCAATAACTACTAGACTTGCTTTTGCCTGGACTCTCAGCTAATAGTCATATCCATGTGATGGCATGCTAAATATCTGCTCAAGACCATTCATTAGCCTGCATGCTGGCCAGCGAACACACAAGCACCAAGGATGGAATGGATTACTATGCATTAAACAGGCTATTCAGTAATTTCTGTAGGGCAAATATCTATGAATTCCATCCAGAGATCCCATGGATCCTTATGTTCTGTGCATTGCTGTTCTGTCTCTGTCTCTGTCTCTGTCTCTGTCTCTGTCTCTCTCTGTATCTCTCTCTGTCTCTCTCTCTACATGTCTCTGTCTCTGTCTCTCTCTCTTTCTCTCTTTCATCATTCTTATCTTTCAAGCCTTCAAACAGAAGAAGGTCACTGGATAAGTGATTATTTCTATTCTAGAAGAAAAATATTCTTTTGGAATTTTATTGTAAGGTGCTAATACACCTTCCCAAATAATTGCCCTTTGGGAATATTCTCACAGTAAAATTCTATAGGAATATTTTTCCTAAGGTTCATTTATTCACAGTATGACAATATCAGATGTAAAAAATTGAAATTATGTACTTGATAATAAAATGCCTTTATTCATGAATATAGACAATTATTTAGAATTTCTTATATTTTTCATTCCAAATATTTTCCCAAATTTTCTTCAAGTATTAAAATGTTATGATACATAAAGCATATTTAAATTACAAGACATTAAAATCATACTCATAATCATAAAATATTATAAATTAAGTAATCCAAATTTTAGTTCCTTTTGTGTCTCCATGGGTACTACATGCATGTAGCACACAAGCAAGCAAAGTTCTGTACCCATACTTAAGCATGAGCATGACAGCAGTCCCCTGAGAACCCAAGTGCTGATACATGTAAGCAGTAGAGCTTGGAGAAAGGGAACTACATCTTCACGGGCATGGTAGACTTGAATCCAAGGGCCAGTACAGAAACTGTTCTTGACTCATTCACGAATGCGTGAAACAAGAACGTCATAAAGATATCTTTAAGACTGCCTTTAATATTCTAATCAAAGCAAAGCCAAAAGATGACAGAAATAGATGTAAAATGGAGCAAGTGACTCATACATGCTGTCATTCTGTGTCTCTGTTTCCCTGTGTGTTCCTTCCTTGAGACTCACGATTGCTTAGAGGGAGCAATCACTACACAGAGCCCATGTGTCTGCAGAAAATTTTTATCAGATAGACTTATCAGTGGAGCACTAGAAATGAAGAGCATGGAACTGGGAATGAAGGCTTCTCCTACATGGGAGAGCAGATTAATAGTAGTACATCCACACCCAGAGCTGTGACTGTTGCTTCTCAGGTAGTGAGCACAGTTTTCATAAAGCCATTAATATAGGATTTTAAACACAGCCTGGGGACACATTGAGGGCAAATGCATAAACATGGCTTTTTCTGAATTACCTGTATTATAATAGTTTTGGCTATCAATAGGGTTTGGTTTTTATACTTATGTGTATAGAAGTTTGCCTGCCTATAGATCTGTGTACTACAGGCATTTAATACCCATGGAGGACAGGAGAGTGTTTGGAATATTCTCAGACTAGAGTTATAGATGGTTGTTAGCTACCATGTGAGAGCTGGGAATTGAACCCCATCATTCAGGATGAGCAACTAGTGTTCTTAAGCCATCTCTCAATCCCCTCAACCAAAACTTCAATGAACCAAAGGGAAGTACACATCATTCTGAACATGTGCAATTATTCTTAAGCACATATCATGAAAAGAATGATTGGCATGCTTCAGTTCCCTCAATCCCCCCCCAAAAAAGAAAGATTACAAACTATTTTTAAAATATTGTTTGCCACTGTAAAAAGGCATATTTCACAAATGTGGTGAACCCTGCTGTCTGGTCCTTTTTATGTAGAAGTCCTTTTGTTCTTAGAGGATGTTTTTTAAAAAATAAAAGGAAATTCTATTGAGTGAAGGCAAAAGAATTAGGACAAGGAGGAAGAAAAAATAGACATGTTATATTCTGTACTTTCTGAGTCCTGCATGGCATGTGGCTAACTGCAGAGGCACAGTCTCACATAAGTAAGAAACATCATATGCAGAGAAGGCCTCACAGCAACACAGCATGCATATATCATCATCTCTCTTCATCACAATACTACTAGCTCACTGAACTTAGTTTGGATAGAACAGTACTTAAGACATCCTTCCCATATAGTCATGGTTAATCAGAAATCTCCCTTAAATTGTTTAATCTTTTCATGATAAGGCTGTGTTGTGACTCTAAGCACAGAAAGTTACACTGAATTCTATGTCCTGTTACTTATATCAATTTTAAAACCAATGCATTGATTAGGTTGTTCTGTGCTGTGCCTAACTCTGAAACCTTAAGCATAGCATTTAATTAGAAAGTAGTAATAATGCATGCTATTGTAAGTTAATAAAATAAAATAAAATAAAATTCTGATTGTGAGTAGTAATTGTTGGGAGAGGGAGTTTATGATAGATATGAAGTGAGGTAGTGACTCTGTCCAGAATATATCATATACAATCATGAAACTGTTAAAGATTAAATGAATTTAAAAAAAAAAGAAAACTATAGTGTAAACTTACTGGATCATTAAAAAAATATTTAATATTTTGTTTTTTTGACAACTCTTGTTTGACAGCTACACATATTTTCTAACATGAGGCCATTTCTCTTTATTTTGTCAAATGTGTAGTTATTCCCATTGCACTGGTGGAGACGAGATGGGGAGCGAGAGTCTTTAAACTCATCCTACCCCTTAACAACTTAACAGGGAAATTAAATGCACATCTGTAAATAAATGCATCATTAGATCCTCACCAATTTGTAAGCATCACTTGGTGTGTGGCTAAAATAATCCCACAAGGAGGACAAAGAAATGTTTGGTTCCAAATGCACACCAAATAAATGAAGATAGGAGATTGATGGGTAGGGACCGGTTATTTAAATGAAAAAATTCTGCAGATGCTAGAAATACCTTTACTACAATTTAGAATGAAAAACTATTTTGCGTACAGAGCTACCAATGTGTTCATTAAAAGAGGAGAGCTCTGGACACATAAAAGGAGCACCGTAAACAACTAATGATGCACTTGAGCAGTAACAGGTTGTCATTAGACCAGCATCTGCTCTCATCAGAGTTAATTATTCAGTTGCTTTGTTTTCCAAGTAGGTGTCTGGTAAAATTTAGCAGAATCTTAATTAAAACACATTTCCAAACTCCTTAGATGCTCATCTCATCTAAAGAAATCAAGACAATTTCCACCATAAGCATCAAGCTTCAGCTGAGCTATGTAATGGAAGAAGGAACTCAGCCAATATAACCAGCTAGGTATTAACTACCGGTATGTCTGGAGCATGCAGAGAGAAACAATTGGTTGTTCCCTTAGAATACAAGGTCAGATAAAAGGGATGACAATAAATTTAAATTACTTCAGCCATATAATATGACAACTGATCTGTAGTATATATGTTTGTGATCCTAAGAACTATAAAGCTAAAGTGAGTGTCTATATTTAAGCTCACATGTGTTATTTAGAACTTAAAATATATCCTATACATTAAGCCAGGCATGGAAGCACATACCTTTAATCCCAGCACTAAGATGGAAGTCTTGGGAAGCCAGAACAAAATAGTGAGACACTGTCTCAAATCATACACACACACACACACACACACACACACACACACACAATTACATATACTGATTTTAGTATTTCAAACAACATTTCAAAATGTAATATTTTTAAAGTGGTCACCAGCTTGTGGTAATGCTAATGGATATTCTAGTTAAATCCCTAATATCTGTAGAAACACATCAAACATTTGCAATGTCAATATTCCATGAATATAGTCATAACCTATAACCCCTCCATATGAATATAGCACTGTCATATAAATATTAATACAATAAAATGTTTTCTAATTCTTTGTGTTCTTTTCATTTCCTAATATAAAAATTAAATGACTAATTAAGAGTAGTCATTACTTTGACCATAACTCAAATGATTTAAAAGAAAAAAGATTTATCTGATATGGAATTACTTCATAGCAGCAAATAGCATTCAAGCAAAAAGTGTTACCAACTCTTGCCTCAAACTTTGAAAACAATTTTTTTTCTCTGATTTCTCAGTGTCTATCATACTGAGGGGAATAAATGGCAAGCACCATGGGAAGAGATTCCTTGTTTAGTTAATTTAATGTTGACTTCATTCTGCAATCATGTCCCCTAATACTTGAGTCCAGCAGTGTGCTGGGTGGGGATCTATACCATTGTTAATTTCACTTATCATTGATATTAAGCTATCAGTTCCTAAAAAGGGTGGAGTTCTTTTGAACAGACATCTAATATTACATCTTATAGGATTCTTTTGTAGCCATAAAGGCAATAATGAAGGATTCTGGCATTAATAAAAATCCTTAGAGTCAATATAACCCATGGACTCAAAAGAATATACACGAGATGTCGACTTCTCCTGCCTCTCCTTATAAATTATTAATGGCCTCAACCACTGAGACTAGAGGGTATTTAGGGTCCCATTGGGTCTTTGCATAATTCCTATTGCTTTAATTACATTTAGTCTGAGCACTGTTCATATCTAGGCCATTTGGTTTCTGGTTTCAGTCAGGGTCCATCTCATACTTCGCTTGGGCACTTTCTCCATATTCACTGCTTTCATGAGGACTGCTGCTCTGGGCTTACTAGCTGTAAGGAGCTGAGGGTCACTACTCTGCTTCAGTGCTACTGCTCTTTCCAGAGCTGTGGTGAAAGCTTTGCTCCTTCTGGGAGGCATACACCATTAGTCAGGTTACAGGCTAAGGCTCTGTAACAGATGGATCCCAAATAGTAAATTGAGAAAAATGGAACGTTGTCTTGCTCTCATACACCAGGCTAGAAGTGGACAGGCAATCCAGCCTAGAATCAGAGCATGGCTTCAGGAGGTCGTTCAGCCCTCAGTTTACTTCTGTCTATTCTAGCAAATGTCTAGGGCATTGTCATCTGTTAAAGTTGGCTCATGGTCACTTTTTATTCTTACCTCTGGGATGGAAGTTAAATAGGAGATAGCAATTTTTCTTTTCAGTGCAAGGTTGTGTGTAACATTTTGGTTCATGATCCACTGGTAACCTTCAGCCTTTTGAATTCACCTAGCTGAAATCAACACGGGCTAGCATACACGGCATAGCAAACACTGCCTTTGGTATTCATGTTCTCAGCAACTATAAGAAATACACACACATTAATGTACGTATGTATGTATGTATGCATATATGTATGAACATATGTGTGTATGTAGAAATAGATCTTGGTAAACACCTAGTACAACCAGGGAAAATCAACATGAAGTGAGGATCAGGTAAGGGTCATTTGATTTTGGTTGCAATACCTTTTTGTGACTAGAATACACACAATGTGATCTGCCATTTAAGTAATGATTCCTGTGTTCCTGCCAGGCATCCCTGGTGTAATTCTAGCTTCTATTTGGGGCTTATTTTCTCCTTTAATACCTTGAAATCATGGTAGTAGGCTCACAACAATTATTTCTTTAAAAATTTGATGAGATGAATGGTGGGTAATTAGAAATACCCTGTTTATAATCAGGCCAGATATAATTCAACATTTCTCAAACATATCCTACAACCTAGGCAATCAGATATACATTCAACATAATAAGTTTTCTTTTCTATTAAAATAAAAAGACTCATTAAACCATAAGCAAGCAACAGTACTTGTTTTAAGTTCAAGACTATGACAGCACGAATAGTGATGTCTAGGGCTATACAATTCAAGTTTGGTACACGATGTACTTGAATGAATATGCATTTATAGTGTCCATCCCTACTCTCAATAAATATACTCCAATAATTATTTTTAAATTATATTCCATTTTCTTGACAAAGACAAGCAATGAAGTCAGGGACACAATGTCACCAATTGCCTCTAACCTACACATGGATATTATTGATTGAGAGCTTAAAGGAAACCTTTGTGACCCCAAGTTGCTCATCCATGGGGAAATAAAAGACCCTGAGGAAATATGAAACATCTACTCCAAGAAACATGGTCCTTGTTAGAAAAGGGCATACAGGTTAGTGAACAAGGTCTCACAACAGTCAACTACAAGTTAACAAATTGAAATGATAGAAATGAGAGGGCTAATGAAGTCACATGCATCCTTGTTATCACAGAAGTACACCCTGAAGAGCTAGTCTACATAGTGCTATGGATGAGAGGGCAGGCTAACAGGAGCCTATGAACACAATGCAGGACAACAGCAGCATCATTAAAGTTTGCCTCTGTCTTACATCCAACTTTTCACTGGATGAGGTAATTAAGCCAATTAAGTCACTAGAGCAAAGGATGACTGAGCAAGTCATACTGAAGTGTCACCTCAGCTTCACCAGATCCTGGAGATTGTCACCTAGAATTTGTAAACAGGGTTCATTTTAATGCCGGTTCCTGAAACAGCCTGCCTATGGACTGGAAACTCTTTAAGGTTTCTCTCTTCCTTTCAATATTCATTATTA
>JADRCD010188988.1:18757-40061 GCA_019843815.1 Montemys delectorum | reverse complement strand
TCAGAAAAGGGGATGCCTCCCATGGGTATTAACCAGCCATGGCACATCAAGCTGTAGTAAGACCAGGCACCTCCTCTCCTATTCAGAGTAGCTGAGGAAGCTCAGTTTGGAGAAAGAGATCCAAAGACAGACGACAGAGCCAGAGACAAGCCCTGCTCCTGCCACCAGGAGTTCCACATGAAGACCAAGCTACACAACTGTTACAGATGTGTAGAGGGCCTAGGTCCATCTTCATGCATGCTCTCTGGTTGACATTCAGTCTCCGTGAGCCCCTGTATACCCAGGTTAATTGATTCGGCGGAGTGTCTTGTAGTGTTCTTAACCCTCTGGCTCCTACCTTCCTTCCTCCACTCTTCCACAGGATTCCCCAAGCTCTGCCTAATGTTTGGCTGTGGGTCTCTGCATCTGTTTCCATCGGGTGCTGGTATAGCCTCTCTGATGACATCTGTGCTAGGCTCTGTCTGCAAGCACAGCAGAACATCATTATCATAAGCAGGTCAGAGATGGGCTCCCTCTCATGGCACGGGTCTCAAGCCTGACCAGCCACAATTGGCCACTTCCTTCCTCAATTTCTGCTCCATCTTTCCTCCAGTCCATCTTGTAGACAGGACAAACTGTAGGTGGGACGTTTTATGTCTGAGTTAGTATTTCAGTCCCTCCATTGGAAGCCTTTCCTGGTTACAAGAAATGGCTGATTCAGGCTCCATATCTGCCATTGCTAGAAGTTTTAGCTAGGGTTACCCTCATAGACTCCTGGAAGTTTCCATTGCCCTAGGTTTCTAACTTGTTCCAGAGATGTGCCCTGCCCTCTGATTCCAGTAGTTTCTCCTAGTTCTCTCTCCGTCCATCCTCCCCCACCTGATCCCTCCAGATCCCATTCCCACCCCTGTCAACTCATGGTACCTATTCTGTTTCCCCTTGTCAGTGAGATTCATGCATCCTCCCTTGGGCCATCTTTGTTCCTTAGCTTCTTTGGGTCTGTGGTTTGTAGCATGATTATCTTGTACTTTGTGACTAATGTCCACCTACAGGAGAGTGCCGGCCATGTTTGTCTTTCTGGGTCTGGTTATCCCAGGACAATCTTTTCTAATTCCATCCATTTGCCTGCAATTTCATGATTGCTTTTAACAGCTGAGTAGTACTCCATTTTGTAAACGGACCACATTTGCTTTATCCATTCTTTGATTGAAGGACATCTAAGGTTGTTTCCAGTTTCTGGCTATTTATTTTTAAAATTGTGTGTGTGTGCACGTGTGTGTATGTGTATGAATGCATGTCAGTGTGGGTGCCTGAAGTGATTAGAAGAGGGTATCAGATCCCTGCCTATCTTATACCATAAGGGCCCGCACCAGCCATGGAAACACACAGCCTCAGGAGAGGCCTCCCCCTCAGCCCTTCTAGGGAGCTTAGCTGTTGGTGTAATCTGTGCCACTCACAGGAAACCTCAGCACTCCACACCATTGCTAATTCTTGGTGTCTGTGAGTGGATCTAAAGATGTACAGGAAGTATAGGGTTGGGAAGCTCAGTGGTGGTGCCAGAGACGTCTGTGGGAACCGGGTTCACACCAACTGATATCAACCTCCTGCCTAAGATATCCTCTGTAGGTGGGAGGCCAGGCTACCTCCCCACCCCCTGCCCTCAGCCAAAGCCTCTTAGATTCCTTACCCTCTGGGCCACCACTAGGAACTTCCTGGCATTGGGGACAGGCATTGACAGGCTTAGAGAGGCTGAGGGGCAGCCACGCCTTGCCAGCCAGCCAAAGCCCCTCCATTTTTCTGATTGGTAATCTGGAAGGCCACGTACTGTTCCATTGTGCTGGGGTGGACATACCCTATTAGCTTGTTGGGAAAGGCAGACTTCAGGGAACCAACCACCTATTTCAGGTGGCAACTTCCTTTGAAGCTCCAACTCCGGAGAGGTCCAGTTAGCTGGGAAACTGTCCATAGACTGGGTCAGACCTTTGTAAGGCAGGAGTGTCTCCTTCCCTACCCTTCTTCCTTTCTCCTCTTCCTCTTCCTCCTCCTACTCCAACTCGGGTTTCAGCCCCGCTCCAGCAGTAAGTCACCCAGAACTTTCTGATGCCGTTGTCGCTTCAGATTAAGGGTTAGAGACACAGGGAGCCGGCAGGGCAGCAATCCACAGTGCTACAAAACGACTCCTGGTTTATTCTTTGCTTTGGAGGCAGCAGGGGCATTGCCCCAGCAGAGCTGTTTGCAGTTTTGAAATGAGGAAAATGCATTTGGCTCATGAAATTCTTATGCTCGCTTATATCCAAAGCGGCAGGCAAATCTCTGAGCTCTGACCCAGTTAAGAAACTGAAGCAGGCTGGGTGGAGGTGGCGTACACTTTTAATCCCAGCACTTGGGAAGCAGAGGCAGGTGGATCTCTGTGAGGTTGAGGCCAGCCTGGTCCTGGAGCAAGTTCCAGGACAGTCAGAGCTACACAGAGAAACCCTGTCTTGGGGGAGCAGGGGCAGGGAGAAGAGGCATCTGAGTGGCTGGGATGGTCCCAGAGTCCCTGGTGCCACTGCGGGAGCTGTTGACAGTGAGGCGGCCCAAACCCTCTAGCAGTTTAGAGAAAGTTGCTTGTGCTTCCACTGTGAACTTTGTTAATGTTTCTAAAGGAGTGGGGAGTGCATTCCTTCATCAAGAGAGTTCAGAGGACTGGTACTTACAGAAAGAATCATGAACCCTGGGCTGCTTCAGCAGAACCACTTGGTGGCCTGGAAAGTTGCGCCCAGATGCATGGCTCCACACTGAACAAAGGGGGGAAGAGAAAGCCAGGTGAGCTCCAACATTCACCCCCTTCTGCTTCCTGACCTACAGAGATGTACACAAGCAACCTCGCACGCATGTGTCCACTGCCTCAGCAAAAAATCTCACAGCTTCACCAGCCACACCTTCCCCCCCCCCCCCACCAAATCCTTCAGGCCCCTGAGTTGCTGCTTGCTGAGTATTTGGTCTTAGCAGTGACAGAAATGTAAGTAAAAGACCCTGGAAGCAGCTGTGCTCCGGGGATGACCGTGGAGAAATGGGGTCCCCTCTGGACCGCAGCCTCTTCACATTGTAAGCCGAGCATGGGAACAAAGGCAGCGTTGGTGATGCTTGGCGCTGGCTGCCCACCTCACTAGCTGGAAGATTTAAGGAGGCACAGAAGCAATTTTAAAACTTTTAAATACCTTTTTTCTACAGCATCCCCTTCCATTTGGGGTTTTGGATTCCCAGCTGTTACTCAGGTGGGGGAGGACTTTCCGTTTTGTTTTGTTGATTTTTGTGCTTCCCCACACCCCTCCATCCTTCTGTGTGCTTTGAGTGCCTAAAGAAGCATCCTAAATAAATCATGGTACCTGCAGATTCAGGTCCTGGGGGTGACCCTGGTGTAATTAGCTTTTGAGAAACAGTGGCTGCACGTGTGAGATTGGTCCAAGGAGGACCCTGACACCTTGACGTCAGGACTCCTGTCCAAGGCTTTGGCTTGGTGAACTTGGCATCGGCTCACACACTGTCTAGAGATGTACCCTGAACACCTGTGAGCGGAGGTGAGCTGTGAGCCTCCTGTGACCAGGACGGGAGACGCAGGCTAAGCACCCAACGTGCTCCCTCACAGCCCTTACAGACCCCACTGCCACCCCCTGAGAACGTGCCACCTTGAATCTGGCTCCTTTTAAAACTTGGCATTTTATGAGAGACACCACACACCAACACAGCTCTGTTCTGTGACTGCCAATCATACTCCCTGGCCCTGCCTCTGCGGCCCTGCTGAGCTGAGCGCTTATTGTCCCTTGGAAAAGCATTGCAATAAGCAATAAGGCAAAGCTATTATGTGTGGGCCCCCTGGCCTGGTGGCTTCCTGAGGAATCTCTCCTTCAAAGGCCAGTGTTTTGCATTCCTTCTACGCTGTGGAAGAAGGGTGACCACAGCCCATCTTGGGGGCAGCTTCCCTTTCTCTCCCCACCTCCATGATCTTGGCTGCAGTTCCCAGCAGCCGCCTTCATGGCAGGAGGCCACTGAGCTCCTACCCTGTCTAGACAGCCAGTGTGCCAGCCATTGCTGGGCTGACCCGGCTGTCTGTGCACGCACGTGTACATGGCTGTTAATTACCCCAGAATGTCTGCCCCAGCTGCCGCTGGAGAAATGTAGGTCATCCGGGTACAGTGGCGACCACGACTGGCGGTGGCGAGCACCAGGGATCAGAGTCACCCTGGCCAGAGATCTGGCCTGCCGGGGCCAAGGTGCCTGATCACAGGCATTTCAACCTCGTCCTGGTCCTGTGGCTGTTTCTTTTGCATACTTCACGGTATTTTGCACATTTTCAGCCTGAGGCAAGTGGCTTTTCTGTAGCAGAGACTAGCACAGTGCGGCCTCGTGCATCTTAAATACAACCCCTCCGGTAGCCTTCTTCCACAGAGTCGGAGGCTTCTGTGAAGCTTTTTCCCTGGAATGGTCAGTTCCCTGCTGCAGTAGCCTTAGCAGGAAGCCCTGGATCACACGGCAGCCAACGCAGTCTCCTCTTACACTCACAGGTGGGGAAGCCAAGGTTCAGAAACTCTGCACAGCTTCCCACGGTAGCAAGTGCCTTTTGCTGGCCTCATTGCCCACGTGGTGAAATATCCCCGTTGGTTCCCCGGTGTCCATCTCATCCATGCTTGCTCTGAGTTTATAGATGGGAGAACTGAGGACCTAAGGGAGCCAATCACAAAGCGAGTATGATTCAAACCAGGACTGACTACGTGAGTCGTGCTAAAATCCGCAAGGCCGGTCAGGGTCCATTGCTGGTTTGGATAAATCATTTGGGCTTAGAAAATGTGAACTAAGAACTGAGGTTTGTGGTAGCTGCAAAGAGAACCCCTCAGCAAGAAAGTGGCCAGGCCAAGAGGTGGCTCCAGGCAGTCTCTGAAAGCCAGAGCTACAGTTTCCAAGATACTCACCAGCATGCACCGCGGCCTCCACTCATCTTGCCCTGAGTTAAAGAGAAAAGGATCAAGGGCCAGAGAGATAGTTCATCAGGTAGACAGGCTTGCTGTGTAAGCCCTTGGGGTCCATGCTAAGGAAGAGAGAAGAAGTAGGCCTGACCTCCACATGTACAGTATAGATGCCAGTACTTGTACATCACATACTAATGTTGACGACGACTACGCAGACGATGATGATGATGATGATGGGTGACTGATGACAATGACAATGATGATGATGATAATGATGACAAAACAATAAAGTTTTAAAACTCAGGTGGAGGACATCACTTGGTAGGTAGATTGTTACCTAATGTGAAGCCCTGGTTGGAGCCCCAACACCACATAAACTCAGGATGAGGGCACCTGCCTGCAATTCCAGTAGTTAACAGATAGAACCAGGAGAATTGGAAGTTCAAAGTCACCCTTGGCTTCATGAGTTGGAGGCCAGTCTGGGCTTCACAAGACCCTGTCGGATAAACAGAAAGAGTCCCCTACCTTGGAAAACTTGTCCTCATGGCTTTTGTCTGGACACCTGACGGTAATGACGATTTGTAAACTGGTCATTTGCAGAAAGGTTGGGGAAAGACAAGGTGGCCCTGACTCTAGGTGGTGGCGAGGAGGCTGGGTCAGGCTGCACCTCCAATAGTGTGCTATAAAAATGTTAAAATACACAGGAGCTGGGGACATGGTTCAGTGGGTAAAGTTTTGTTGCTTGAGCGTGAGTTCAGAGTCTCAGCACCTTATGAAAGGAACGGGGGTGGGGGTGGTGCACACACAAGCAACTCCAGCATCAGGAGCACTGGAGAGAGGCTGTTTGAGTTACTGTTCTCCTGCTGTGACAAGCATGACCAAGGCCGGTTATAGAAGGAGGAGTTTGTTTAGGCCTCTGGTTCCAGAGAGACAAGCGTCTATCACCGCTGCAGGGGAGCTGCAGCGGAGGCGGCCAATGGGATGGCCTGGAGCAGCGAGCTGTCTGAGCCACAAGCACAGGCAGAGAAGGGAGCCTGGAATGGTGCATGGCTTAGAAACCCTAAACCCCCAGCAGCATCAGCTAGCAAGGCTGCTTGTACCCTAAGCTTCCCAAGACGCCACCACCAACTGGGGACCAAGTGTTCAATATCTAACACTGTGGCGGGCCTCTTGTTCAAACCTTTACCTAGGCCTAGACCCTGCAGCTCATGGAGTAGCCATTCTAACCAAATGGCTAGCTGAAGATTCAGTGAAAAGCTCTATATCAAAAATATAAGATTGAGAAGAATTGAAGAAAACATCCAAGGCTGACCCCCAGCCTCTGCATGCACACATGCTCACACAGGTATACACACACACACACACACACACACACACACACAGTTTCTAGCTCCTGTGTTGTTCAGGGTAGGTCTACCTGTCTCACCTCCTAGGGATTTAGAAGCCCAGAGTGGGTAGATCCCAGATCTCAATTGATCGGCTTCCTGGGTGAGCTGTCTGACACAGAAAATGTGTCTGTGAAAACCCAGAAGATGGCCTTCAGGTGCCTGGGCTAACCCAGGGAAACTACAGACAGCAAGCCGTTGAAAGGAGGCAGGAAGCCACTCCATAGAGACACCCCCACCCCCATCCCAGCTACTGACAGACTGAGTGGAAGTGAGGAGGCTTCCCCTGGTCTGTCGGATTAATTAAGGGTGGCGGTCTCATTAACCGCCGGCTGACCTCGGAAGCACAGGCTCGCTGGGTGGGCAGCGCTGTCCAGGGTCGTTAACGGTGATGTGTGTGGACTCATCAGAGAGATAGCCATCTTCCTCGGGCCCGGCTTCAAACTGAAAAGGCCTTTGGCCTGTGGCTCTGCATGGTTACTGGTTTATGAACAAGGAGAGCCTAGCTACGGGGCTCAGAGGGGCCCCTCTGGGGAGCATTAGAAAAGAGTCTTAGCAGCCACAGCTGGGTCTGCGATGGTCCCAGAGCCAGCAGGGGGCTGGAGGGCTGGTCCATCACGTGGAAGTACTCATAGATCTTTTTTTTTTTTTTAAAGATTTATTTATTATTATAAATGAGTACACAGAAGAGGGCATCAGATTTCATTATGGGTGGTTGTGAGTCACCATGTGGTTGCTGGGATTTGAACTCATGACCTTCGGAAGAGCAGTCAGTGCTCTTACCCTCTGAGCCATCTCACCAGCCCCCCATAGATCTTTTCTTCCACACTCTCTGACGTCTTTGTGGTGCTGGGTTTCAAATCTCATGCATGCCAGAAAAACAGACATCCAAACCCTGAGCGCTCTCTCACAGTCTTCCTTGAGGTTTAAGATAAAACACCTCATGTTTTGGGTACTTACGCCTGCTCCACACGGGTCCAATGCTTTCTGATGCCATCTGCAGTCACTCACTAGAGTTCTGGGAGGCTGGCTCTGTGACGACCCCATTCCATGGATGAACAGACTGTGACTCTGGACATACCTAAGCCGGGGCAGAGATGCAGAGCTGAAGCCCCAGTGCTGAGCTTCACGGCTGTGACTGTCTGTGACTGTGTGTGAGAGACAGGCTTAGCAGAGCTTCCCGGTTATATGAGCTTCCAGATGCATATGGGAGTTGTCTGTGGCCTTTCTGGGCAGACGTATATCCTTCAGAAGCCCATCAGCCTGAATTGCCCCAGCAGTTCATGTCTCTGCCTGAGCCTTGCCCTGTTCTGCAGAAAAGCCATCATGGGTCCTCTGTCAGAACGCATCCTTTAACTAGTGAAGCAGACTGAGTGGAGCCCAGGGACTTCCTTCTACTTGGTTGCCTAAATTAGGTGGTGTTTGTTTGCATTTCAGACCCCGATTTCATCCATTCAGAGTTTCAGTTTAAGCGCACCAGATCTGAATCCCTTTAGCTCTGTTCTGACCTCCCTCTGCTGCAGGGTGCTCCACCTCCCAGATGATAGCTACCTGTCACAGCTGCCAGATGGAATTCAGACAGCCTTGTCAGACTTGAACTCTCAAGTGAGGAATGAGTGATTTTAGTGCAGGCTGGCTCACGGATAGTGCAGGCTGGCTCAGGGATACCTGGGGTGTTAGTAACACCAAAATACTCATTGATTGTTCCCTGAAGTTCAGTTTTAGCTGGGGATTGAATGTTTTTATCTGCCATTTGGCTACTCTGCCCCATGGCTTTGGAGGGGGTGGGTAATTGGGCCTCAAGCATCCCTGCCTGGCCCCAGGAGGACAAGGCACATTTAGTTACAATAATCCTGATTCATTTGCTGGTGGCTCCAAGTCCATTTTTGCTGTTCCCAGGTCCTCTGCCCACCTGAGACCCTCTCACTATGTGCACTTTGGGAGACAGAGGGCCACAGGGGGGATGCTTGCTAGAGTCACATATCCCTAAAACTCACCTCACTGCTCCACCAGACGATGTAGCTCGTAGAACTGAAACACATGAGGTCTCAGTGACCTCTAATGTTCCCCAGCTGGGGATAGACCACTTCTTCCTCCTGCCTAGCTCAGTTTTCCACCCTGCCATCTCAAATCTGGGGTCTCAGCATCACCACCCCAATCAGTTCCTGAGAGACCCTGCGCCTTCTGTAGAGCCATGAGCCTGGAGTTGGCTTGTGAAATGATCCAAGTCTCACCAGCGTCTCCAGGGAGCTTTCTGGGCCTCTTGGTTTTGGCTGCACCCCCCCCCACACACACACACACCTTGACCACTGTCACTTGTCATTTCCAGAAGCCAAGAGACCTAGTGGACGTCATATGGTCCCCGTTGACAAGTTTGTCTCAATCACTTGACACCCTCATGTTTCATGGCTGAGAGTGGCTTGGCTCTGCCCAGCAGCTTTGCAGGCCCAAGACCCCAAGTTTGATTTTGCGCTTTTATTTTATGTGGCAGGCCTTATGAGAGCCTGTGGGTTTGCCAGCTTCTAGCTGTTTCTGGTGACATTCCAAAAGCCACTGCACAGAACTGAAACTTCAGATTTGTGCTCAATCATTTGCTATGGCTTTGTCCTAGTTAGAAAACCTTGTTCCAAATTGAAGATAGGCCAGTGTGGGGCTGGGGAGGGCTTGCTGCATCGAGCATGGGAACCTGAGATCCCCAACACCCATGTAACGAGCCCAGAGCAACATCTGTAATCTGTGTACTGGGGGGCTAAGATAGGAGAATCCACTGGGCTTGGCAGCCTAGTCTAGCCTAGTCAGTCTAGTCTCAGAAACCAAGGTGGATGGACAGCTCCTGTGGATCAATATTTGAGGCTGATGTCTGGTCTCTAAATGTGTATGCATGTCCATATGCCCATAACCATACCTGCACACACATATCTGAGAACCAGAAAGCACACCTAAACACATACAACGTAAACACGTACCCTATACACATGCATCTCTCTCTCTCTCTCTCTCTCTCTCTCTCTCTCTCTCTCTCTCTCTCTCTCTCTCACACACACACACACACACACACACACACACACACACATGCATGCACACAGACTATACACACATACATACGTATACACACACTACATACATGCACAACCCTATACACAGAGACACATCATAGACACATACCCTACACACATGCACAGCCCCAAGCAGATACACAGACACATACACAAACACTCCCTACACACAGGTGTACCCTACACACAGAGACACAGAGAGACATAGAGAAAGACCCACAGACGCCATACACGTTTGCATGCTGGGTCTGTGGAAGTGGGAGCTTGCTGTACACCTTTGGCTTCCACATCTCTGTCTCACAGGAACCATAGAGCTTGGGCTGGAGATGGCGGGGCTGAAACCTTCCTGCCTGCCCCCCTAACAACCCACTTTTTCCATCTAGGTCCTATCCCTTCATAACCTCAGCTCCCCAAAACTGCACCACAGACAGGAACAAGTGCACACATTCATGAGCCTGTAAGGGGGTCTCGGACTCAAGCTGTAGAACTTGGGGACGAAGGGCTCAGATTCAAGCCTCCTAAGGACACCTACACTTTCTAACTTACTAAAGGAAACTGTCAGCCTATGTCACCTATGCCAGCCATATTTGCTGTATTGCACCTGCATCCTGGTGCCCACCATGTTGACCTCCTTTAAGGTTTTTCTTCTTACGAGAGGGTTTGAAGTATAAGCCGCCAGTTGACCCCAGGGTGAAGGAGGGCTGCCAGGTAAAGACCTGCCTGAACCCACTGGGCATCAGGCACACCCAGCTTCTCCTTTCCCAGCCTCTTTAGCTCAAGGCAAGGGACCACTTGCAATCTGAACTCTCCACGTGCCTCTCTGGTAGCCACAAAGGAGATTTAGATAGAAGTCACGGGCAGTTTGTGAGAAAGATTTTGCTCTCCTGAAAAATCTGAAGTCTTGGCTCTCATATCAGGAAGACACTGGCTGCTCACTTCCAGCTCATGGGGCCATCAACGGGAGGAAGAAAGAATGGTAGAGATGTGGGCATCTGTCCTGCTGGTGTTGGCAACCAGGCCTCAGCCAACCAGGCCCCAGCCAACCAGGCCCCAGCCAACCAGGCCCCAGCCAACCAGGCCCCAGCCAACCAGGCCCCAGCTCTAGGCTCTGTAAACTGAGAGAACAATGAGCTCCATTTGTTCAAGGTGTCAGTGTTAAGTGCAGCTTCTGTTGCTTGTACCCTACAGGTCTCTCGTGAATAGTAAGCTACAATCTAGGCGGCACAGGCTCTGAGAAATAGACACCCTTGGTCCTTAGAAACTCGCCATGTCAGGGTATACAGAACACAGGGTGTGGTACTTGTTTGTGTTGTGGCAGACAGAGCACACTCACACCAGCTGTGGGTTCAAGACTTTAGCTCCCAGAGAGACAGGAAGTTGAGTCAGGTTCTGTCTGCTCGGTGCTCCGACTTCTGTGGGGCCCCATTTTGTTCTTTCCACCTGTTGAGCCAGGAAGGCATACGGGCAGTGCCCCCAAGCCTTGGGGTGCCGTGCCTCTCTAAGACAGCTTCTCAAAGCTCAGGGTCAAACCCAGTGGGCCAGAGAATGCCCAGCAAACTCTACAGTGGTACCGTACAGGTGGCCTGGGGTCCACGCACTGAGCAGAAGGGCCGGGGAGGACAGCCAGCAGCAGCCTGGACTCTCTCTCATGGGTGGCCAGACCTTGTCCTCCCTTGGAGTCAGAGTCTTCCAGACACTCTGAACTTTGACTTAGCTCCAAAATGCCCACATCCCACATAGCTTAGCTTACAACCCACTAGAGCCCAGCAGGCCTTCCAAATATGCATTGCTGAGTGGCCGGCTACCTTGGTTACCCAGGGCAGAGACTTCCAGATTCGAGATGTTGAGTATGCAACCAGTCCTACACTGTGCAAAGAATGCTATTATATGCAAGGTGAGGCAAATGGCCCATGACATCAGAAGTAGGTGCACACTGGCGAAAGGATTAGCCCAGCAGACACACCAATGAGAATAGACAAGCCTGGTCCAGCACACACACCAATGAGAAACTGGATCTGCAGACTTGGCTATCCAAGAGACAATAAAATAATAGTAATAGTAGTAATAATAATAATAATAATAATAATAATAATATAATAAACACATTAAGTATATGGGTATTATTATTATTATTATTATTATTATTATTATTATTATTATTATTCCACCTCCCACCCACCTTGGTCTTGTTACTGCTCTGCAGGTCTGGAGAAAGCAGGGTTCTTATTCCCCAGATGCAGCAGTGAAGACAAAGATGGGGACAGAATGAGGTCATAGGCTCTGGGCACCTCCTGCGTTTGGGGACCTCCCCCTTCCTTCCAGTAGCCCTGAGCAGTTAATGACTCTCTCTCTCTCAGCTCCTTAATAGGGAGAAAAAAGCCCATGTCCTTCTCAGCTGAGTGCCCTTAATTTGTCTCATTTGTGCCTAAAGTGTAGTTCGGCCAGCCGATGTTAAGCAGAGAGGCCATTACCATAATGCCTTGTCCTGTAGCCCGTCTTCTCCTAACTAGACAGGCGGGCAGGGCATAATCACGTGCGGCTCCAGCAGCGAGCACGCTCCAGCGGCGAGCACATTGCCGTCTAGCAGGCTTTTATTTCCACCTCCCAGTGTGTCTGTGTTTTGAAGAAATGACCCACATTTAAAATTTGGAGAGATCTAAATACTGCTCTATTTTTCTAATCGCTCCTAGCCATATGGCCTCGGAGCCTCTGACCCTGGGACATTCAGCACAGCCCGAGGGTACGTCGGCTTCAGGTGCAGCAGGGTCAAGTAGGGTCATCTGGTACCAACCAGCTCTGTGGCGGTCCCCACCCTACGGCTCCAGCAGGAACCTCTCCAGATCCACCTTTGGATTGTTTATTTATTTACTTACTTATATACTTATTGTTGCAGTGTTTGTGTATACATACATGGTGTATGTGTGGAGGTGTATGGTGTGTTTGTGTGTATGTGCATGGTGTGTGTCTGTGTGTGTGCATGGTATGTGCATGGTATGTGTGTAGGCATGGTGTGTGTGTATGTGCATGGTGTGTGTTCATGTGCATGGTATGTGTGTATGCATGATGTGTGTGTGTGTGGCCATGGTATGTATGTGTGTGTACCATAGTGTGAATTTGGAAGTCAGAAGACAATGTTGTGGAGTCAGTTCTCACCTCCTACCTTTATATGGGCTCAGGGAATCGAACTCAGCAATTGCCTTCCTTGCTGATCCACTCCGCAGGTCTCAGTTCTAATGAAAGAACTCCACCACCTTTCAAATTCTCCACCTCCATAAGTCACTTTCAGTTTCCAGCCCTCCTAGAGGAAGGCTTCCTGCACCACAGGGCCTCAGAGCAGAGAGAGGCAAGGGCATCTGAGGGTCCTGGGCTCAAGCTTCAGGATGAGCCCTGGCATCTCTCCAGCCTTGTAGAGAAGTGTGCACTGGTCAAGGGGGTACCACCGCGGGACAGCTGATTCCACATGTCCTCCTAGACATCCTAGAGAGCCGACAGAGGCCCTATTGTCTTTCCAGATATGGATTTGGAAAGAAGTGTCCATTCTGATGTCTTTGGGTGAGCATCTCAGCGGCATGGGTCTTAGAGGGACAGACAGAAAGAAATCACTGGAGAGTGAGGCTTGGCTCCTAAAGTTACTATTTTCATTGTCAGAGCCAATCGCACTGCAGTGAAGGTGCCAGAATGCAGGTACATGAAGAGTAACAGGTGATAAGCCATGTGTGGTGGCTGCCACCTCAAGTCAGTGAGTGTGCCCTTAGATAGGAAAGCAGCTGCAGCATGCAGTTAGCATGTGTCCCCACTGACAGCTGGGCCTTGCTTTTTTTTTTTTTTCAAAAGGATTAAAAATGTTTTTACCTGTATATGTGTGTGTGGGGAGGGGAGGGGGTCATGTGCATGTGAGTGCCTACAGAGACCGCATGTATCCGATCCCCTGGAGCTGGAGCTGCAGGCAGTTCTGGGTGCTCAGAACCAAAGGTGGGTCCTTTGCAAGAGCAGTGTCTGCTCTCAACTGCTGAGCCATCTCCCCAGACCTCTCTTTTTTGCTTAATTTTGTTAAAAGGATCTCATGGACCCAGGATAGACTCAAACTGAATAGCCTAGGATGGCCTTGAACTCCTGATCCTCCTGCCTGCACCCTCCCAAATGCTGAGATTACAGGAGTGTGCCGCCACACCTGGTGTGTGAGGTGCTGGGAATTCAACCCAGGGCTTCAAGAACACTAGGCCAGAGCTGTACCAACCGAGGCACAGGCTCAGGCTCTAGGCTCATTTAAAACAAAATGTATTCAGGAAGCAGTGGATGTCATTTCTGAGGAAAAGGTCCCACTGCTCAGCTGAGATCAGCGATGGTTCCCCAGAGACCCAGGCCGATCCCTGAGTGAGAGCGCTCATGAAGAGATGTGTTCTGGCTAGAGTCTGCTGTGCTGTGGGTACCGGGCATGCAACTGCCAGTGGGCTTCACAGTCCCTGGTGTAACATGAACCGAGAGGCAGGGAGTACAAGGGCTCCACAGTGCTGTCTTTTCCCTATGACAATGTGTTTGTGGACATCAGGCTTGATGGTTGTATCAATGTTTCACTGTCTAGACACTCTGTAATTCACTTCATCATTTTTTGTACTGTTGGGAGTTTATTTTATTTTTTTTTAGAAAAATCAAAGGCTACCATGATTAATGTATGTTGCTAGCAACTTATTTTCACTTCCTGATTATTTTCTTAGTCCCGTTTGCAAGAATGGAATTGCCAAATCGAGTAGCTGGGTGTTTTTTTATGGATTTTTATGCACACAAGTACATAAGCATATGTGCACACATACATGCACACACATACATGCACACACATGCATGCATACACGTACACATGCCATAATAAATGCATATGTGTCCACACACACTTAGTCACATGAGCACATGCATACTCACACACATGCATGCACACACACATGCATGCACACACACATACACACACACACACACACACACACACACACACACACGCACGCACACACGCCCTGCTCCTCTATATGTTCCACAGTGTGGAGAGGGAATCCTTCCTACCTCCGGTCTTCAGCATTGAGTATCTCAGTTTTAAAGCCCTTTGCTAAGCAACTTTGGGATGGACTCTGAGTGTCTTAGCAATAACTGATTAACTCCAAGCATAGGTCCAGCGACTTAGGATTCACAGGACAGACCACCCAGAAGTGAACACGGCAGCTGGTTCCAAGGCTTGTCTTTTTTCTAGTATCTTGAAGACGGACCACCTACCAGTCTGAAGCCCTTGCACAGGGAAAGGGCAAGGGAAGGCAGATGAGGGCAGGTGCTGACGGCCTGAGCCTGGACCCCTGGCTCTCTGCTCAGCAAAGCAGCCTGCGAACACGTGTAACTGAAGAACACCCCATAGCCATGGGGAAGAGCCCTCCCTCTGCAGCGGGAGAGTTGTGGGTTTTCCCTTGCCTCTGAGGTGTGCTTGCTGCCACCACTGTCACTGGAAAACTGCAATGTGCACCCAAATTGTTACATCTTGTACATGGACTTACGTTGTGTATATTTGCATAAACATTGTGTACATACATAAACTGATGCTTATCATAAACTGATATATAACCCTATATACTCATAGCATACATGCGTATAAATATATGGATTATGCATTCATTGATACTGACATATATTCATGCATATATACAATTCCCTCTCCGTGGTTTTTAGCTTTAACTAAAAATCACAAGAAAGGGAGCTGAAGAGATGGCTCAGTAGTTAAGAGCACTGGCTGCTCTTCCAAAAGACCTGGCTTGAATTCCCAGCATCCACGTGGCAGCTCACAACTATCTGCGTCTCCAGTTCTGGGGGATGTGACACCTTCACATACACATACAAGTAGAAAGAACACCAACATTCACAAAATAAAAATAGATAAGTCATTTTTTAAAATTTAAAAATCACAAGTCAATGCAAGAGAAGACGTTTTTGGAGAGCTCATTTCTTCCTCATTAAGTGTTTGTTGAAGAAGGTCCTGCTTCTCTAGTTCCCATGACCTGTCTGGTTGGCTGGAATAGCTTAAGGAAGCCGTGCTGGAAAGATGGTCACCACGAGAAATCCACATGGAGCCAGCACACGTGGACAGCATGTGTCTCCTCAGGACAGATCAAGTCCAGGTAACGGCGGCAAACTTTCCTCTGTGCTGACAACGTACAGTCCAAGTGGCCATTGTGCTTTTGTGCTACCAAAAGGATTAGTACCTGCAGGAGGGGGCCATGTTGTTGCCTGTGTCTGTAGCTGACTGTGTGGCAAGGGTCTGCTGGCTTCCTGCTCCCTCATCATTCACTGGGAGTTGAGTTTGGCTTTCTGAGATTATCAATGATATGAGACAATGTATCTCCATGGGGCAGCTGGGTAGCAAGGTTGTAAGTATATCAGTACTTCCTAGGAGGGCAGGCTAAGCATCAGCCAATGAGATCTACTTCCTTCCTCTTTAGGCAAAGGGTGGAAAAAGAGTCTTTCAGAAGCTCACAGAAGGTCTGGATTGATCTTAAAGTCAGAAGAAATAAAAGGCCTGGAGGCCAAGGATACAGATAGTGTAGGCTTAGTGTAGGGGAATAGACAGGAACAGAGAGAGAGGATCCCAAGGGTGACAGCTAATATTGTCACTCTGACAGTCTATAGAATAAGACAAGCCTCTGAGGGTGATTGTGAAGGAGTTTCTAGATTAGATTTCTGTGGTGTTTTGAATAAAATTTGCTCCCATAGACTCATAGGGATTGCACTATTAGGAGGTGTGGTCTTGTTGGAGGAAATGTTTCATTGTGGACAGGCTTTGAGGTTTCAGAAGCTCAGTCTAGGCCCAGTGGCTCACTATCCCTTCCTGTGGCCTGCTGTTCCAGATGCAGAACTCCCAGCTCCCTTTCCAGCACCATGCCTGCCTGCGCTGCCATGCTCCCACCTTGATGATAGTGGACTGAACCTCTGAACCTGTCAGCCAGCCCCAATTAAATGTTGCCTTAAAAGAGTCGCCGTGGTCATGGTAACTCTTCGCAGCAACAAAACATTAAATAAGATACCTGAGTTGGGAGCATCCATTTTAACTCTGGGTGGGGTAGAATCACTCCATGGGCTGGGATCCCAGACTGAATAAAAAGGAGAAAGCGAACAGAATACCAGCATCCACTGCTCTCGGCTTCCTGTTGGTGGCCGCAGTGTGAGCAGCCGCTTCAGGATCTTCTGCTGTGCCCATCCCAGCACAACGGACTGTGTCTTCAAACTAGGCTGCAATAAACCCTGCCTTCCACATGTTGTGCTGTCAGGGGTGACACGGAATAAAACAAGTAAGTACCACAGGAGCCTGACACCTTGATTACATGGTGCTGGGGCTTCGGATCTGGTTTGAGAGGAATGTAGAAGTGTGGAACTTAAGAGAAGGAGAGCCTTCAAATACAGGAAAAATGTATCGTGCTGCTGGGGTCTGGAGTTCAAGATCTCGGAAGGAAATGGAGACAGTGGAGGCCTGGTTTACGAGTTTCAGAAGAGAAAAGGACAATGAAGCTAAGGGCCATTTTTGTGACGTCCTAGCAAAGAATGTGGATGCATTCTGCCTGTGTCCTGGGAACTCTGAGTTGATTGAACAAAAAGATAATGGACTAATTTGCTTGGTGAGTGAATACATTTCAAGACTGGAGACCCCCAGGCTGTGAGGTGACACCAACAAAGCAAAGGGCAAGTGTACGGTGCAGCCAACAGGTGCTGAAAGAGCCCATAGCTGTTAATGAGAAACCCACGCCCTGTGCTGGCACAGAAGGAAAGGTGCCCAGAGGGCAAGATATGCCAGGGAAGGCCCTGAGTTGGCAAAATGCAAATATATTTGAAAAAGAGAAAGAACAAACTGCGAATGTGGCTCAAGGGGTTTCCTTCTGGAAAAAAAAAAAAAACTTGTCTTAGTTAGGGTTTTACTGCTGTGAGCAGACACCATGACCAAGGCAATTCTTATAAGGACAACATTTAATTGGGGCTAGCTCACAGGTTCAGAGGTTCAGTTCATTATCATCAAGGCAGGAACATAGCAGCATCCAGGCAGGCGTGGTGCAGGAGGAGCTGAGAGTTCTACATCTTCATCTGAAGGCTGCTAGTGGAAGACTGGCTTCCAGGCAGCTAGGGTGAGGGTCTTATAGCCCACACCCACAGTGACACATCTACTCCAACAGGGCCACGCCTTCTATTAGTGCCATTTCCCGGGCTGAGCACATACAAAGCATCACACAGCCAGAGAAGCATTTCCCCAGCATCAGTCTGTTGTGCAGTCCAAGGGCTCAAGAGCCACACAGACCTTGGCAGCATCATCTATGAGGTACTTAATTTTGCAATCATGGGAAATACAGGAGGGGGTCATGAGGTCTTCCTCTATGTCTCCAGAGAGTGGCTGAGACCATCTAACATGCAGAAGGGGCAGAAGTCCAGGCAGGAGACCACCTAACATGAGGCAGGGTCAGAAGTCCAGGCAGGAGACCCCGAAAGGCTATTGGACGAAGCTGTGACGTTGAAGCTTCCAGGAGGCTGGAGATGCCAGGACTGAGCAATGTCTGCCTCAGCCACATGCAAGGGAACGTTGAAGTGGAGCATCGGGCCACAGCTCTATTAGCCAACCAGTTCACACCTCCAGTACACAGAGGTTTGCATGGTCCTCAGGGTAAGAACAGAAACACAGTCAGCATTGACTGTTTCAGTTCTGCTGTCCCTGGGACTCCTGGAGACGAGCTCCTGGAGAAAGGATGGTGCCACTCTGAGAGACACCTTTGCCCCTGCAGACCAGGTTGCTGCCAATTTAGGCTGGGTTGCTTCACTGGAGTGAGACTAGCAGAGTCGGGGGCGGGGGGGATGTGTTCCTGAGTGTGAGTATGCACATGCATGTGTGCAGTCGGGATGTGGGGGGGGGGGGGGACCCATAAAACAGAAACCTTACAGGGAAGCTCCAGTAAGGAGGGAGAGAGAAGTGAAGCATGAATGTCTGAGGGTGGAGGGGTGTAGTCTGAAGGTGGAGGGTGTAGGCTGCTGTCTGACCTCATGGGTATCTTTTAATAAATAAATAATGAATGAAAATTCACAAAACCTCAGGGACATCAGAAAAGGTTGGGAGCGTGTCAGCTTGGGAAAGGCTCCTAGCACCAAGAGGCTTCAAGATCAGGACCCCCAGTTTTCACATAGATCAGGGGTCAGGACTCCCAGACCCCACCAGGGTAGTATTTGTGATTGTCCTATTTTATTATTGGGTTAGATTTCTGGCTGTGTGGCCTTTGTTTCTTCACTGTGATTGTACCCCATCCTGGATGCCCCTACTCTCAGTCCCCCCCAAACTTTATAATCATTTCAATCACCCTAAGTAAAGTTGTTCTGCCTACTGACAAGCGGCCCCAATGTAGTCACGTGTTCATTCATTCATTCATTCTTGCATATGCCTGACACCATGTGGTTTCAGTGTACCTGCTCCACACAGTCTAAGGAAGAGAGACACAAGCCAGCATGTCCCTTTCAAACCAGAAGGGCCGACGGACTGGAGCTTGGTCTGAGCTCAGGATTGTGGGTGCTCCCTGGATATCCTGCCTTGATGCGTTTGTCCTCTATAGCACAAAGCATGGGATCAGCGAACGGAAGGAGTAAGTCTGAATGAACCCCCAGAAACTGAAGAGGACCTGACAAGAGCGTCTGGGAGACGCCTATGTGGCCAGGACCTCAAAAGCAAGGACTATGGCAGGTCATATTTACCTTTCACCTCAAATTGTGGGGGAGTCAGAAAACACTCAGAGATCAAGATGATTTTAAGGTAATGTTTACAACCAATATTAAAGTAACGAAAATAACAAAGTATTCACATTGCCAGCCAGAGAGAGTAGAGCAGAGCTGGGCATGAGCATCACTCAAACACATGACAGAGGCTATTTTAATCTAAAATTTCAGTATTCTGTATTTTGGGGAGAATTTTTATTTTTTTATTTTTGCTTTAAAACGTTGTTAATCTGGTTCCTTGGTGTTTCGCCCTTCCCTTTGTGCCCCAAAACCAGTGCTTTCCCTCCTTCACCTAGTCCAATCTGGGCAAGCACAAAAGACGGGGGAAAGAGATAGAGGCTAGACCAAAGCAGAGTTCTCAGGTCATGGGGTTTTTTTTTAACCCCACAATCAATGGGGAGCCATAGCCAAGCATATACAGTCTTCATGGACAGAATATCTCTGGGAATAACTTGCAGGGATAAGAGGGAGGATCAGAAGGAGGATCAAAGGGACGAGAGGGATCTAGCTGGACAGGACTCATATGGGTAACCAAGCAAGAAGCCAAGCAGCGTGGGAACAGCTGAGGGGATACAGTGCTGAGTCAGAGGGATAAAGTGCTGAGTCAGGAGATAAAGTGCTGAGTCATGGGGATAAAGTGCTGAGTCTGGGGCTAAAGTGCTAAATCGGGGGAATAGTGCTGAGTCAGGGCCGAGCACATACCTGAATCTATGGACTGAAGGTCACACCTACTTTTCTGATGACTGATTGGCCAGGGATGGGCTCTACAGTGGTTCGAATGAAAATGGCCTCCATAGGTCATAGGGAGTGGCACATTTAGGAGGTGTGGCCTTGATGGAGAGGGTGTGCCCTTGTCAGATGAAGTATGTCAGTGGAGGTGGGCTTTGAAGTTTCAGATGCTCAAGCCATGCTCAGTGTCAGTCACTCTCTCTTCCTGCTGCCTGATGATCCAGATGGAGAACTCTACTCTGTCTCCAGAACCATGTCTGCCTGCATGCCTGCATGCTTCCTGCCATGATGATAATTTATTGAATCTCTGGACCTAAGCCAGCCCCAATTAAATGTTTCACAGCAATAGAAACCCTAACTAACACAGGCTCTGAAGAGGTAGACGGTGAGTCTAGGTCTCAGAATCCTGAGCCTTTGGTACATTTTGCAACATCCCAGAAATGTCAATGAGTAAGTCTTCTCAGAGGACTGGTTCCATGGAGGGGCCCCATGTCTTGGAGGTGGTAATTATGGGAAAAGATGAAACACATCCACTCATCTTTCCTTCCAGCCACCATTTCCTTATTCCTTCCATCATCCACCCATCCATCCATCTACCCATCCACCTTTCATTCATCCCTCATCCATCTGCCCATTCATCATCCATCCACCCATCTATCATCTATCCATATCTATCCCCACCCACCCATTCGTCATCCATCCATCCTTCATCCATTCATCATCCATCCACCCACCCACCCATCCACCACCCACCCATCTATTATCCATCCATCCATCCATCCGTCATCCATCTATCATCTCTCACCCATTCATCCTTCCTTCCATTTATCCTTCCATCATCCATCCACCTTTCCTTTTATTATATGTCCATCCATTCTTTCTTCAGTTCATCATTACATACACACATCAATCCATTCTTCTTTCCCTCCCTTCCTTCCTCCTTTTCTCCTCATCCTTCCTTCCCTTCCTTCCACATATTTGTTTATCCTTCCTTCCATCATCCATCCATCCATCCACATACCCACCTACATATCCACCTGCCCATTAATTCATCCATTCATCTTGTATATTAAGAATTACCACAAAGAGTTTTGTATATTACGGAAGTGTGGGTGTTTCAGTTTGTTACATGTAGAATTAGTGTGTGTATGTGTGTGTGTATGTTTGTATCTATGTGTGTTTATATGTGTGTATTTGTGTGTATATGTGACTGTCTATGTTTATATGTGCACGTGTGTGTATGTGTGTGTGTGTGTGTGTGAATGTGTGTATGTGTCATTTTGAGAACATCTTTTTTTAATCTACCCTCTCTTTAACTGAGAGTAAAACACTGGTCAGCTTTAAGAAGATGTGATCCTAGTAAAACTGAATGTGTGTGTGTGTGTGTGTGTGTGTGTGAGAGAGAGAGAGAGAGAGAGAGAGAGAGAGAGAGAGAGAGAGAGAG
>JADRCD010188988.1:0-15000 GCA_019843815.1 Montemys delectorum | reverse complement strand
CTGGAGGCCTGGGAGATTTCTGGGGAACTCCCAGTCTTCTGTCCACACTTGGGAGGTTGAAGAAGCTCCATTCCCAGGTCAGCGGAGGGTGATGGCTATGCTAAAGATCTGGACAGACTTACCAGCAAAAAGCCCAGGCAGGCAAGCCGCAGTGGCTTTTCCTTGGGGCTCCTTAGATCTGGGCCACTACCTGAAGGTGCCGCCCATTCTGAGGAAAGGTCTCCCCTCCTTGGTTTACCCTACCTGGAAATGTCCTTCCAGAGGCCCCCCCCCCCCAGAGATGTGTCTCTTAGTTGACTCCAGATCCTGTCTAGATGACAGTTAAGATTAACTGTCAAAGTAGTGATGAGAGGGCGTGGGTGGCTCCCACAGAGTACCCGAACACCACCTGAACACCGTGATGTTACCTTACATGACCTTCATGGAGTCCCTTCAAGGAGGATTCTTCCTTGGTACTGTGTCAAGGATGGGGAAACTGAGGCTCAGAGAACCCAAGTGACTGGCCAGAGATGGAGAATCAGCAGCTGGTGATGCCATCATTTGCATCAGACATCTGGTCCAGGATTGAGGCCTTCACCTCTCCTCGACTCTCACTACCAGGCATGGACTCTCCCGTCTCCAACCTCAATAGCCACTGAAGCGCCACACTGTCCCAGCTCCTCTTGCCCACTGGATGGTTCCACCCTCCGGAGGAAGTTCCACCGCCCCTCAGAAATATGCAGTCTGGTGGGGTTTTATGTTAACATACCAGGCACTATACTTTTCAGACTAACAAGACAGCAGCCAGGTCCACATGGCAGGGTAGAGAGGACTGGTCCCAGGACTGGTTAATATGAATCCTACCTCGGCATCTCTCTAGGGAGTAAAGACCCAAGACCCACTCAACATCTAGCCAGCAGGATATTTACTGAGCATAGCCACCCAAAGTGACATCCTTGGAACTTCTGCCTTTCAGGCACAGGTGGGGCCTTTTGTTTGGAGCTAATGTGGAAACTCTACCTGCAGCTGGGTTTTTCGTTCAGTTCTTGGTCAAATAAACCAACAAATCACCTTTGACTTCTTAGCTGCTCCTCGTCGAGCTCCAGTGGCATTGTCCTGGTTTGGTTTGTTGTTGCTGCTGTTTTCTGGTGTCTGTCCATCACTGAGGGAAGTTAGGGCAGGAACTCAAGGCAGACATTTGAAGCAGAAACCATGAAGAAATGATGCTTACTCTTCAGTCACTGTTCATGCTCAGCTAACTTTTCTTACATAGCCTGGAACCACTGGCCCAGGGAATAGTGACGCCCACAGTGGGCTAGGTCTTCCTTTGTCAATGAACAGTTAAGATAATCCCCCACAAACATGCCCACAGGCCAGTCTGATCAAGCTTTCCTCTCAGATGACTCCAGGCTGTGTCAGATTGACCTTTGATGCTATGTATAACGGGCCTGCTGTGGTAAGCTTAAGTAACTCAGGGCTTGCCACCTTGTCAGCTCCATCAAGGCCATCCTCTTGTCCTATTTGTTGACCACACTTAGTACTTCTACAAGGACAGAGCCTCTGCTGCCCCCGGTGGCTCTCACTGCAGTTCAGAGGCTCTCCCTCACAGGGGGTCCTTCTGAAGGACTAGCACCCTCTCTGAGGATACAGAATATCTGGGCAGAACAGCTGGTTGTCCTCTTCACCCAGGAATGTTTCCACTGCAGAGATTCCCCTTTCTTTGTTTATTCCATCTGGTCCCAGGTCTGGTTCCCTGGGGACGCAGAACCAAGACAAATATTTACCTGAGGCTTACTTGGCTCCAGCTTTTTGGCTAAATGTCTTTTTAAATGCTAGAGTGGAAACCTTCAGAATCCTTGGGTGAAATCTTTTGGCTCTATCTGGTCCCTGATGATCAAGTAGCAAAGAGAACCTTGCATGCTGGGACAGCAGTTGGTGTTCAAAACTTCAGGGCTGTGGACAGTTGCTCTAGATGTGGTCTCCATGGCCGGTGGCTATGGGCTGCTGATGCTGATGGGGGTGATACGGCCCCAAGACACGCAGCCCAAATTTTAGTTGATAGAACTTACAAATTGCAAATATGTCATACTTGGAATCTTGCCAGCATCCTTTCAAAAACTTCTAAAAAGTTGTAGTAAAATGGGCACAGATGAGTTGGGTTTTTTTAATAAATAACTTTTAATTCTTTGATATTTTGATACAGTGTATTTTGATCATATTCTTCCCCAACTCCTACCCCACTTCCCAGCTTCCCTCTCAACTCTGTCTCTCAGGACTGGCCACCCAACTGCCTGAGTGCCTGATTTTCTATCTCTGGCCTATTTTTTAATAACTCACTCCACTTTGTACTGCCCTTATACTTTTGGGTGTGAGGCTGTCCCCTGGATTGTAGTAAACCTACTTGAAGCCACACCTGACTCTCCCGTCTCCAGAAACATCACAGTCCGTAGCTCCTCAGTTAGGGGTAGGGGCTAACGAATCCCTGTCTGAGTTAAGCCTCCCCCCAAGATCTGGAATAATCTTGGAAGAGGGGTGAGTGGGCAGATTATAAAATTCAGATATAAAGGAAGACTGGAACAAACCATTCTCTTCTGGCCATGCTAGGCTCATGGCACTTATGAGCTCACAGCAGCTTGTTTGCCTGCACCAGTCCTGCACAAGATCAAGCCAGCTGACTATCTCACAGGATAAGATTTTTGAAGGCTATAGTTTTGTCACATTAATCTGTTCTCATTACTGCCCAGCTACTCCTATCACACACTTGTGTGTGTGTGACTCTGTGTGACTGTGTCTGTGTATGTGTCTGGGTGTGAGTGTATGCATGTGTTTCTCTGTGTGTGTGTGTATGTACATGTATGTATCTGTGTGTCTATGTGTGCATGACTATGTGTGTGTGTGTGTCTCTGTGTGTTTGTACATACATGTGTGTATCTGTATGTGTGTCTGTGTGTGTGTTGAATATGTGTCTCTGTGTGTTTGTGCATGTGCCTATATATGTGTCTCTGTGTGTGTGTCTGTGTGTATTTCTCTGTGTGTATGCTTGTGCCTCTGTGTATGTCTGTGTGTCTGTGTGTGTATCTGTGTGTCTGTGTGTGTGTTTCTGTGTGTATGTTTCTGTGTGTGTGTCTGAGTATGTGTATATATCTGTGTATCTGTGTCTATGCATGCATGTGTGTGTCTGTGTGCATGTATGTATATGTGTGTATATATAGATGCATGTGTCTATGTGTATACATATATGTGTCTCTGTGTGTACATGTATGTGTTTGTGTCTTTGTGTGCATGTGTTTATGTGTGTGTATGTGCATGTATATATCTGTGTGTCTATGTGTGCATGACTATGTGTGCATGAATGTGTGTCTGTCTGTCTGTCTGTCTGGGTATATGTGTATCTGTGTGTCTGTGCATGCATTGTGTGTCTGTATGTGTCCATATATGTGTCTGTATGTGTGTGTATGCTTTTTCTCTCTATGTGTATATGCATATATGTATCTGTGTTGCCTGTGGGTCTGTGTGTGTGTGTGTGTGTGTCTGGGTCTGTGTGTCTGGGTCTGTGTGTGTGTGTGTGTGTGTGTGTGTCTGGGTCTGTGTGTGTCTGAGTGTCTATTCATGCATGTGTGTGTCTGTGTGCATGTATATGTGTGTGCATGTATGTGTGTGTGCATGTATGTGTGTGTGCATGTATGTGTGTGTGCATGTATGTATGTGTCTGTCTGTCTGTGTCTGTGTGTATGTATGTGTCTTGTGTTTGTGTGTGCCTGTATGTATGTGTCTGTGTGTGTCTGTGTGTATATTTCTGCACATGTTTCCCCGCAGAGACCAGAGGAGTCTAGACTTACTGAGACAGGGTTCCTCACTGAGCCTGGGGCTGATTGTTCAGCTAAACTAGCTGTAGAGATTTGAACAAAATACCCCTCATAGGCTCATATATTTGAATGTTTGGCCCACATATGGTGGAACTATTTGGGAAGAATTAGGTGTGGCCTTGTTAGAGGAGGTGTGTCCCTGAGGGTAGGCTTTGAGGTTTCAAGAGCCCATGCTGTTCCTACTTAGCTCTCTCTGCCTCCGAGTAGTGAATCACATGTACGTTTTCAGCTCCTGCTCCAGTTTCCATGCCTATCTGCCTGCTGCCAAGCTTCCCGCCAGGATAATCATGGACGGGCCACCCTCTGAAACTGTAGACAAGCCCTCAAATTAAATGCTTTCTCTTATAACTTGTCATGATCACAATATCTTTTAACAGTAATAGACACTGAGTGACCAGTACGCCTAGGGACTCCCTGCCTCTGACTCCCTGTGGACTTACAGGTGTGCTGCACCATGACTTCTTACATGGGTTCTGGAGATCCAGCTCAGATCTTGACGCTGATGTGGCAGATGCTTTATTGACTGAGCATGTCACCAGGCCTCACTGGACTCTTCTAAGATGCCCCACAAGAACTTCTCTGCCCGTGAGGAGCAGCTCCCAAGCCGTCAGTCTGAGTCCTCTATACCTTCCGTTCTGCTTTTTGTCTGTGAAGTGGACTCTGGGGCAGCATTTGTGTTCTGTGTCTGACTTCCTTCTTTCAGCATGACTGTTCTCAGTCCATGAAGTCGGAGGTGGTAACTCTTGGGTCCTCTCAACTAACAAGTGTGGATAGTTTCTTCCTGGTGTCTTAGTTAGGGCTACTGTTGCTGTGAGGAAACTCCATGACCACAGCAACTCTTATAAAGGAACGCATTTAACTGAGGCGGGCTTACAGTTTCAGAGGTTTAAACCATGATCATCATGGTGGGAAGCATGGCAGCGTGCAGGCAGGCAGACATGGTGCTGGAGAGGGAACTGGGAGTTCTACATCAATAGGAAGAGAGAGAACAACTGGTTTGGGCTTTTGAAACCTCAAACCTCCCTCCAGTGACACTCTCTGCAGCAAGCCCACACCTGTCTCAAATAACCCCATACCTCCTAGTCCTTTTAAATAGTGCCACTTCCTAAGCATCCAGATATATGAGACTACATGGGACATTCTTATTCAAACCACCACACATACTTTACCAAACATGCCAGCCCGGCAGTCCCCATGCTACATGACCCCGAGAGGCACATTTGTCCATCAAGGGACCAAAGAGAATGATCCAGTGCATGCATACCAGGGGAATGACCATGTTCTCGAAAAATGCACGCTCTGAGGGGACAGTGTGACAAACCTCCACGTACCTGACTGAAAATGAGCACAGGGCTCTCAAGAAGAGAGTCTTAGGGTCACAGCAGCACTGATGAGCAACAAGGACCAACAGAGAAGGTCGGAAGACCGTAAAATACTCAGCTTGCATCCCCTTGCTCAGTGTCTGACTCGTCTCCCTGAGTGCCAGGGGCTTGGGACCTTGTTTCATTCTGAAGTTCTGTTGTTTACGTGCTGAGCAGCTGTACTGCTCATAGTGTCTACATGTGACAACTAGACACACTATGTGAGGGCTATGGAGTAGGTTTGACTCTGCTCCAGTCCTGGCCCATGGCAGAATTTCTGGGCTGCCCCGTGCTCCCTAGGCTGCCCCGTGCTCCCTGGGCTGCTCCTGGACTGCCTTTTTTTCTTTTTCTTTTTCTTTTTCTTTCTTTCTTTCTTTTTCTTTTTTTTTTCTTTTCTTTTCTTTTTTTTTGTAGAAGCCTTTTGTCCTGCTTTCTATAATTCTGAAGCCACACACTCACTGGGTAACCGTGTAGCACAAGCTGTCCTCAAACTCTTGGGACTCCCCCTGCCTCAGCCTCTGGAGTACTGAGATTACAGGTGTTCACCACCATTGCTGACTTGACAATCATTCTTCTATGTCAGTGTTTCTTGCAGGAGTGAACCTCAGGCGGGAGTGAACCTTAGGCAGGAGTGAACCTCAGGCAGGAGTGAACCTCAGGCAGGAGTGAACCTCAGGCGGGAGTGAACCTTAGGCAAGAGCAAACCTCTCTTGGCAGGGCAGGGCACTGAAGCTGGAGTATAAGTGTCTCCCTACTGGACTCTTGTGAACAGGAAGGATGAAGCCTGTGGTAGCTTGCATAAGCATGGTTCCCATAGGCTCGTATATTTGAATGCTTAGGAAGTAGAACTCTTTCAAAGGATTCAGAAGATTAGGAGGGGTGGCCTGGTTGGAGGAAGTTGGCCAACAAGGAGGCATCACTGAGGACTGAGCTTTGAGGTTTTAAAAGCCCATACCAGGCCCTGTCTGTCTATCTGTCTATCTGTCTATCTGTCTATTTGTCTGTCTGTCTGTCTGTCTGTCTGTCTGTCTGTCTGTCTATCTGTCTGTCTCCCCACTCCTCCTACCCCCTGCAGATCAGTATGTAACTCTCAGTTACTGGTCCAGTGCCTGCCTGCCTGTCTGCCTGCCTGCCTGCCTGCCTGTCATCAAGCTTCCCCATAATGATAATGGACTACACCTTTGAAACTGTAAGCCAGCCCCCAATTAAATGCTTTCTCTTATGTAGTTGCTTTGACCACAGTGTCTCCTCACAGCAACGGAACATCAGCTAACACAAGGACTAGCCAATCCTCTTGGGTTTAGCTTGAGGAACTGATCAGGTTTGACCTCCGTGTTCCTCCATTCCCTGCTCCCTACCTTGTTTCTCAGCAGAAGCTGAAACCTCATCAGAGATACCTCAGTGCCCGCTCGCTCAGGCCTTCACCTTCCAGGCTGTTGTTTAACAGTTCCGAATACTGGAAAGGTCCAGATCTAGAGAGCAACAGGGAGGTGTAGCCCCTTGGGTGTAGATGGGTTGCTTTGGACTGCAAGCTGATAGCATAGAAGGACCCTGAGCTCCAGGCTCGCTGTCTGCAGTAGGCACCTGTTTCCAGAAGAGCACGAGGGGCCTCCAACTCTGAAATGGGGTCAGGGTGGAGCCCAGCTTTGCCCGGAGAGCAACCTCATGAGTCACTTCACAAGCTGGTGGAAGAGAGCCAGGCTTGGCCTGCTCTCACCGCTTATCCTGCAGTTACCTCTGTAAGGAACGGTTGTCATCCATTTTAGAACCAAGTGCCTTAGTATTCATCAGTTTGAGAAAAGCAGGAAGCTGGAGGGCCCCTCTCCTCGAGCTGGTCCCTGGTGCCTCACAGAATACTGAGAACTGGAACCTTGCCTGTTATACTAATGAGCCCAGGACCAGAAAAGGGGCAGCCTACAGCCCCAAATCTCACATTAGACTGACATGGGTCCTATACCAATGAGATGGGGAATTTGGGAGGGGGGAAAATCCAGGCCTGCAGAAAAGAACAGCAGAAACTTCTCACGGCCAGGGAACTCTTAAAAACTCCCATCTTGTGCCAAATCAACAGGAAGGTCATTTTTTGCCTCTTCTCTGAGCCAGTCCCTGCTCTGTGGAGTATGCTAATGTGTTTTTTCTTCACTATCTCTTAAACTCATGACTTTCTCATTTCCCACACTCCCCCAGGGGCAACAAAGGCTGACAATCTCAGAGGATGGTGGCACCAAGCCTCCTTCAGCCTCGATACTTCCAGTGAACAGCTACAGGAGGTGACTCACAGGAAAGACCGTGGCTGAGACCTACAACAGGTGTCCATCGAGGTCACAGGGACAGCGATGGCTCCAATGTGAACTAAATTCCCAGAGTTTATTTTCTGGTGACTTTGGAATCTGAGCTCATGGTGGTGGCTGGGCCTCAGGGGAGGGCCTCATAAAAACACATCTTTAAAACAGCTGAGAAATAAAGAGGTCAGAGCACGGTCACCCACGTGTAGAGAACTATAAAAATGAGCTACCCTCCCTTGGGTGACCCGTGGCAGCCTCCTGCCAGGGGTCACTTGAAAACTCCAGGAGAAGGAATATAATTGCAGCCTGGCAGAGCAGGTCAATGGTGGCCTCTCCCAACAGCCCAGCCTGTTTTCCACCGCCTCATTTCATCACGCTTCCAGGCGCTCATGAGCAGCTTTTGTAACAAATAGCGCCCAGCCAGCAAGAGGGCCAGGCCACCCCATTGCCTGTTGCCTTGGTCTTGAACTCAGCAGGTCTGGTTTCTGCCCCAGGCCCAGCCAATGCACCTTCACTGTATGACTTTCCTGGAACAACTCACTCATGACTAGAATCCCAAGTCCAGTTTGGGGGACCAGGGAGCCACTTACATAAGCAAAGGTGACAGGACAGCAGCTGCAGCACCAGAAACATCCGCCATCCCCCACCCTCTCATCCTACCAGCTTGTGGAGCAGGAAAGACTCAGTTAAAGTTGGGACCCCTCTAGATCTAAGGGGAGTCCTAGGTGTGATTGTTACCATAGAGTTGAATGTACTTTAGGCAGGAGACAATCAGGGTCTTAGCAGTCAAACCTCATCTGTGGGGTCTATTGGGATGGGCTGAAGGAAGATCGCTACCAGGGTGAAAGGGTTGAAGAGTGACAGAGAGGTGGATGATTGGAAATAAGACGTCAATTAGAAGAGTATACTGGCTGAGTTTGTGTGTCAACTTGGCACAAGCTAGAGTTATCACAGAGAAAGGAGCCTCTCTTGAGGAAATGCCTCCATGAGATCCAGCTGGAAGACATTTTCTCAATTAGTGGTCAAGGGTGGGAGGGTCCATTGTGGGTGGTGCCATCCCTGGGCTAGTAGTCCTGGCTTCTATAAGAAAGCAAGCTGAGCAAGCCAGGGAAGCAATCCAGTAAGCAGCATCCCTCCATGGCTTCTGTATCAGCCCCTGCATCCAGGTTTATACCCTGTGTGAGTTCCAGTCCTGACTTCCTCTGGTGATGAACAGCAATGTGGAAGTGTAAGCTGAATAAACCCTTTCCTCCTCAATTTGCTTCTTGGTCATGATGTTTTGTACAGGAATAGAAACCCTGACTAAGACAAAGAATTTTAATGCCATAGACAGACAGATAGACAGACAGACTTCATGGCAAAGGGCTCTAAATCAAACCCACATGGCATTGTCTGGATCCCTTCTTATAGGGTCTCCGAGGGAAGGGGGATCGTCAGGGTAGGAGTCTAAACCCAGGCTCTCTCTGATTCCAAAACAGGTGGGAAAGGGATGGGGAAGAGGATGTTTGTTCATTGGTAGCCACAGATGGCCCTTCTGTGTCCAAGTTTCCCAACTCTCTTCCCACAAGTGAGAAACCTGGAAAGCTGAAGTCTGTTAGTGAGGGATTCACAGATCCTCCAAGCAGCTCCTGGAAACTAGAGCTGTCAGCATCTGCAAGAGAAGAGCCAGAGCATGGGCCTGGTCTCAGGAGAAAATTACAGAAAAAGGAAGTAGAGGAGATCCAGGGTATAGCGGGTATCAACTTAATCTTGTTTCTTTTGTCTGTCTGTCTGTCTGTCTGTCTGTCTGTTTGTTTGTTTGCATGTTTGTTTTTTGAGACAAAGTTTCTCTTTGTAACTTTGGTTGTCTTAAAATTCACTCTGTAGACCAGGCTGGCCTAGAACTCACAGAGATCTGCCTCCTTCTGCCCCTACAATGCTGGGATTAAAGGACTGCACCACCATGGCCAGCTTTTGATTGCATTTCTTTAAACTGACCAGGGATGAAGACATGGTAGTAGGGCCTTCTCTTCTCCAGCAGGTAGTCAGGGGTGAGTCTCTGGGGCAGACAGAGGCCGGCATCTGAGCTGGCATATCAGGAAGGTGTTACTGAGTCCACGTGGTGTGGAGGACAACAGTATTCTGGAGAAACTTGTAACCATGGGAACAGGGGCCCGTCCATGAATAGCAGAGTCAAAGTGAAAAACCGTTAGCCTGTCAGGGAGTCTACGAAGAGTTTTAAATCATTTTGAGTTGAACTATTGAGTGAAGCGGGTAGCCACAAAATTTGAGTTTTTATTTTAGAAGGGGTTGTGAGAAGGCAGAGAGCACACAGGTGGGCTTCGAGAAGGCTGTTGTAGATGTCCTTAAAGTTCCTTCCAGGGGAGCACGACAATGTTGAGCAACATACAAAAGACAGTAACAGAGTGTCAATGTCGGAGACACACCAAGACAGCTTTGGTTAACATTCTAACTCTCCACACTTAGAGCTATCTATTGTGGAAGTTGTAACAAGCTGGATCTCGGGGAAATTTCAACTCATTCCTAGCTTCCTTTTGAAGTCTTGGTTTTTAGAATACAGCAGCTCATGCCCCACATAGCAGATTCTGCAATCTGATGAGGCCAAGACGTCCACACACCAAGATGGCAGATTTTCAGGGGAAGGCTTGCCAGAAACCGTTAAGGAAGAAAATCCTGGATTACACCATCTATTAATGACTACCTACAATCGAAGCTTAATAAAAGTTTGTTTTGTCCTCTGCAGCTGATAAGACCCTTATCTCAGAAACAGTGTAGCCAATATTAAAATAACTAGAAACAAAGTATGGCTCAGTGAAGCAAAGGTCACTGAGACAGGTGCTTAGCTTAAGCTAGAAGAGCTGACTTAAATCTGTAGGCAATGTGGCTGGAGAGATGGTTCAGCAGCTAAGAGCACTGGCTGCTCTTGCAGAGGACCAGGGTTTGAGTCCCAGCACCTACATGGCAGCTCACAGCCACCCTTCAGTTCCAAAGGATCTCACCTCTATGGACATTGCATGTACATGATGCACAGACATCAATGCAGGCAAAACAACCAAGCATGTAAAATAAAATAATAAATAAAATCCGTACATATCCTCAACTGTAAGAAATGAAGTACCAGTTGAAGATTTGCAATTCCATTGGCTGGGCCTAGAGCAGCAATCTCACTGGACAGACATAGCCAGTGTACACATACACTTTTTGTTAATAGGAAAAGTGGATTTAAAAATATAGGTGTCTCCTAGATGGATTTGCTTTGTTGTTGTAAAATGAATTTTTGTTCTGTACATATTAATGTTGGAAATTAATATGGTGGCAGTTATCCCATGACCAGCTAGTTTCCTAAATGATCACACAGAGATTTTTTAATATTTCAAAGCTTGAGCCCTACTGGGCAGACTCTCACCTAGCTTACCTAAGTTAACTTAGCCCACATCCAGCCACATGGCTAGCTATGCCTTCCAGGCACATCCTTGCCTTAGATCTCCTGATGAAAGAACTTCCTGTTTTTTCTTCCCAGAATTCCTTTCTCCCTTTCAGGAAGTCCTGCCTTTCTCCCTCTACTGCCCAATCACAGGCTTTAGCCTATTATCAACCAATTAACTTGGGGAGCAAGGTTTTCATAACAAAAGCTGTTGTATGTGAGAATTCATTTGTCTTGGGGAAACCAGATGTTGGGGTACAGAATTTAGTATGTGAATACATAGCAACACCAGACCAACCCCAACATCTTGGCATTTATTTACAATTAGCTCTTTAATCTAGAATATTCTCAGTGAGAAAATTCTCTTACATAGGACAAGGCAGGGCTAGAAGTTGAGGACACTTCCAGTCAAGGGCCTAGTGGTGAATGCTGGGAAGCAGTCCTGTTCACTTAGAGTTTGGGTCAATTTGTAGGTGATTTTTTTTTTCAGATCCACTGATGACTGCGTAACAGGCTCTTCAGGAGTCACCAGTGAGTCTCATCCCAGCCTGAGCAAGCCTCAGTCCCTCAGAACAGCAACCAACAGGGGGAGGCAGAATCAAGAGGGGATATGGGTGGGCAAAGCAGCAACCACACCAGCGTCTCCCAACCTGACCTCCCGCCTCTTCCCACAGTCTCCACCTCAACACATCACTCTAGATTTCAAATTCTCCCTGCTGCCTGCAGGAACATCCCCTCCTCATTTGGCTCTGCAAAGTAAGCTCCCAGGACCCAGCTAACGCCAGCTTCTCCTCTCCTCTTCTCTCCTCTCCTCTCCTCTCCTGTCCTGTCCTGTCCTGTCCTGTCCTCTCCTCTCCTCTCCTCTCCTCTCTTCTCTTCTCCTCTCCTCCTCTCCTCTCCTCTCCTCTCCTCTCCTCACTGCTGCTCTCAAAGACCGCTGTGCCCATGCTGGACTTTCTCCTTAACTCAGTCATTGACCCGCTCTCCCAGCTCCTGGGCCAGCAGCACCGTTTCTTTATCTGCTCATCCTGGTCAGGTTGGCTACAGGCTGCAGTGTAGACAGAGCTTCCACATCTCCACTGCCTTGTTTGTGAGTCAGATAGTGAAGCTTGCTATCTGAGCTTGGGCAGCTATACCCCATCTCTGGGCTCAGTGGTGGTCATCTGTCTCCTATACTGGCTGCTTCTAGAAGGCTTGACTTTGTTACTTCTGAAAGACCTGAAGCCAGCACAGGGCATCACTTTGGTCAAATGAAAGAGTGCTCATATCAGCCCATCAACCCATCAGATGGTCAATCCATGCCTGGCTAGAGAGGGGATAAGGGACAAACGTACTCCATCTTAGGAACAGGGAAATGGTGGAGGCTGGGAGATTGAACTAACCTCTGTGGGACCATAGGGGTTCTTGGTAACAAGTATTCCCTGAGTGGCACTGACCAACAGCATTTTCCTGTCAACCCTCTACCTCGGAGGTAGAGCACTCCAGCTCTGCACATGACCTGCATGCTGGACCACTGCATGCCGTCCTGTGGACAGCCTTCACATGCGGAACTGTTGTTGTACATTCAGTCCTTCACTCTCTTTCCCTCTGACAGGCAGCATCACCTGGGACATCTCCTACCTGTGAGAAGACTGCCTGCTGGCTAGAAAAGAAAGAGAGGTTCCAGATTCCAGATCACCATGGGTTTTTAGGTCTGCACCACTGGGATGGTTAATCCTGACTGTCAACTTGACAGGTCTGAGAGGCCCTTGAGAGATCCATAGAACCTGATGTGTGTCTGTGGGGCTTTTCCGGAGAGACTTAGGTCATGATGGCTCTGAGGTGATGAGTAGGTTCATCCAGAGAAGGCGTCACATTGAGACCAGACAGTGGGAACCAGCTTTTCCTGGAGGTGGTGGGACTGTGGAAGTTGGAGCCTGGTTGGAGCAGTTGTGTCACGGCAGGTGACCTTTTGAAAGGTGTCTGTGACTTTGCCTCCACCTTCTTATTGCTCTCTGGGAAACACCCTCCGTGCCATGTTTCTGTCTCTCTACCAGCCAAAAGTGGATCCAGACGATCACAGGCTGAGACCTCTGCGACCAGGAGCCCAAGTAAGTCTTCCCTCCTCTAACCTGCTTCTCTTGGATATCAGTCACTACCAGTGTAGCAGGAAATAATTAATGCTAAGGTGTGGAGACATGGCTCAGGGGTAGAGCATTTGCCTAGCAAGTGCAAGGTCCTGGGTTCAATCCTTAGCACCGGAAGAACAAAAGAACTGACACTGTCTGAAGATTGTGTTTTGTTCCTGACTCCTGGAGGCTCACCTGAGCTTGGGCCACACTAGAAAGTCTATGCTGAGCACATGACTCTCACAGTGAGACCCTTGGACTATACCACATTAGCTGCCTCTGGAGTAGCTGGAGACTCCTTGGGACAGTCATCCGGGTCTGTGTGGCCAGATCCTAACTAACACTTCAGACAACAAAGCCTGGGAAGACTGCTACTGCTGGCCACACCCCACAGTCAGGTTTCACGTCATCACCGGAGGAGAACAGGATGTCCCGTGTCCGTGTCCTTAGGCTCCACCCACAAGTCTCTTCCGACCTTGGCTGGTTTTATTCTGTCTCCTTTTCTCTGATCAAGTTTCACTGAGTTCTGAGTCCTTTAGCAAACTTATTGAGCCTGTAGATGCTCTTTGGGCACCCCCCCCCCCCAGCTTTGCAACTCGTGCTAAATGACAGCCCTTGGAATTCAGCAAGCTTGGACTTTACCGAATTCATTAGTTTTATTGTCCCCTTCTCTGATGTGAAACTGGGAGGGCTCATAGAAGGCAGCACCCTGCCCACACTACCCAGCCAAACCACCCTTTGAGCTCTGGCTTGGAACTCTGTGTCAGCCTTCTATGGAAGTCTAGCCTGGGCAATTCCAACCCTGGAATAGGGCTGGAGAGATGGTTCAGTGATTAAGAGCACTGACTGCTCTTCCAAAGGTCCTGAGTTCAAATCCCAGCAACCACATGGTGGCTCACAACCATCAATAACAAGAGATCTGACTCTCTCTTCTGGAAAGTCTGAAGGCAGCTACATTGTACTTACATATAATAAATAAAAAGTTTAAAAAAAAAACAAAAACAAAAGAAAAAGAAAGCCCTAGAACAAAGGGCCAGGAGTCAGACATCAGAGGGGAAGCACCAGGGGAAGCAATGGAGACCCCACACAGCACCAGTGTCTTTTCCCAGGGTGGAGCCAGCCTGTGATGAGGCTGTCTATCCTGAGTGTCCACATGACCTCAAAGAAGCAGGCGGAGGGGCTCTGTGCGTCCCAGGTGGGAGGGCTTCAGATGAGAGATTACACTGCTTCAGTGTCCTGCTGATATCAAACAGAAATCTGTACTTTGAGTAGGAAAAAAAAAGAATTTTCTTTAGGTTGTCATTTCCTTAGGAGACGTGGGGAAGCAAGAGCTGTCTGCGTGGATGATTAATGGGAGAGACTTCCTTACGGTGAAGGGTTTCCTCAAGAGGCGGGAGCCTCTCATCAGAGGGGTGTGGAGAGTAACTGCTGGGTTCACATCCTTGTTTGTGTCTCAGCTGGAGCTGGGAGAAATGGGCTTTCTAGAGAGTGTGGTAGAAAATGAGCGGTTTCTGGTAGAGAAGGGACTCAGAAGGGGCTTGTCAGCTGCAGCAAAGCTGGTGTTTACAGAACAGATTCCATGGGCCAGGTGCCTCAGAGAGCCTGAAAGCTGCAGTCTTGGGTGTGTAACAACCCTACAGCAGGTGCCATGAGCGCCCATTTTATAGATGAGGCAGAGAGAACTTAGGAAATTGAGCCAGAGCCACAGGACAAAGGTATGGCTGGGATTAGATCTTCCCCAGTCTTCAGGCCGGACTTGTTAGAGATCACCTTCTCCTTGACTCCTAGTAACTTCAAAGAAAGCTCGGTTATGAGATGCGTGGCAACTTATAAGTCAAGGTTTGTCCCCAGTCCTTAACTATCAGCAAATGTGCTGGACTGTGGGGTTAGAGCAGGGTGTGAGTCAGGTCCTTCTGGAGCTGAAGGTGGGTGGGTGGGTGGGTGGGGGGATGGATGGGTGGGTGGGTGGGTGGGTGG